>JAIUZE010008238.1:0-29929 GCA_022085475.1 Heliosperma pusillum | reverse complement strand
ATGATATTTGTTGATTAGGGTTTGAGTGTATCAGGGCCATGTTACATGGTAACCTCTGAGCTAGCATACCAGCTTCCCTACCTCGTGTTATAGATTATTAACGGTTTCACATGATAGCTTTCATATGCTAGGTTATATGTTAGTTATTTGTTTCATAACATGAAAAGCATATCGTATATGTTAAAGTTTTGTATTTTCCCATATACATTGCTTTTATGTTATTCATGTTTAATTAAACTCGACATTTCGTGGCTGGGAGAACTCGGAGTTACTCCCCACTGACTGTGGCTTCCTTGTTTATATTTAATGCGGTTGGCAGGTTTGTGATGCATACTTGGGTACATTGACGAGCTAGCGAGCGAAGTATTTACCTTGAACCTATATTCGGTTCTTAGGATTGTATATTATTATACACTCTTTTATTTCCGTATTTAAACGGGAGATATGTCTCCCGTTTTGGATATTTCTTTTGTATAATATTATTTCCTTTTTGTTATGAACCTTTTTATTTACGACACCTTTGTTATGTATTCTCATCTTTTATTTAGTTAAATAATTTTTTTTCTTTCCGCAAATTTGAGGGTGTCACAATATCGATAAAGAAAAAAATCAACACGAAAAAGTGGGTTTGGCTTGTCTGTTCAACGTCTGGGTCTTGGCTTGGATGAGGAAGACATTTACCTAGACCTGACAAATGGGTCAATCGGATCGGGTTTGGGTAGGATAAATTCGAGTCGGACCAGTTCGGGTCTATCATGTTATCGGGTTAGTTCGGATTGAGTCGGGTTATTTCGGGTTTTAGGTGTTTTTCGGGTAAGTTGATCGGGTCAGGTTTGGGTCAACGGGTCGGGTTATTTCTGTTCCGGGTCATTTTCGAGTCAATGATTAAGGAAAAAAAAGTACGTTTAGTCATTGCAAGTCTTTTTGTTCAATTAGAGTTATATTTTTCCGGGTCATTTACGGGTTAGTGGTTTCAGGTCGGGTCATTTCGGATCGTCAGGTCAGATTCGGGTCAACACAGTTCGGGTCATGTTCGGTTCGGGTCGGGTCAATTCGGGTTTCGGGTCACATTGGAGGGTTATATTTTGGGTCAATTTCGGCTCTCGGGCCAGCCTTTTCGGGTTGGGTTAATCGGGTCGGGTTCATTTTGCTAGGTATACATGCACCTAGGCCAAATCAAGACAAAGAAATATAAATATGTAAGCATAAATAAGCAAAATTATCATTAGGGTAATTATGAAAAATATAAGTGATAGGTGTGTGCTAGGTAGGGCTGAGCAAAAAATCCGATTATCCGAACCGATCCGATATCTGATTCGAATCCGATCCGAAAATAGGTTTTCGGATCGGATATCCGATCCGAAAATTCGGATATCGGATCGGATACGGATATCTGTTGTCAAAATTTCGGATATCCGTATCCGATCTGAAAATCAAAAAGTTTTTTTCCATTTGCTAAAATATATGGGTATGGACTTTGAGATAGACTATTTAATGAAAGAAGGCCCAATTAAAACCCTAAAAGATGAGAGAGAGCCGTCTTATATAAGTTCAATCCAACATAATTTGTCATTTCATATTTTCATTTACTTCACTTCTTCATTCCCTTTCAGTCTTTCACCACTAATTGCTCCTCCATCTTCCACTTAAACACCATCTGCTCAACTGCTTGAACGTCATACTCGACGACGCATTTACCGCTACACTCGACCACCACCGCTACACTCTACGCCTTCACAAGAAACCCCACAAAACTACTCCGGCACTCGAAACGCCACAAACACTACGCCACAAATACTGCGCCACAAACAATAGATCTGAAATTGTTCGAACATTTTTCCCTTTTCTAGTTTCTGATTGTTCCTATTTTAATTATTCATCATATTAGAAGATTACGAAGATCTACTTTTCAGATCTGAAGTTGTGAACAACCGAGCTTGTATTGTTGTTTCTATTGAACATACTTACTCATAATTGAGAATAGTATGAATAAGTCTTCTATTGTATAAATGATAGTTTCTGATGCTTTTGTCGTTGTCATTTTATGGCTTTTGGAAAGGACATTCCTTCTATGACGATAAATCTATCATTTGTTTTGGTATAAAAACTATAAATTTGGACAATAATAGCGTAAATTTTAGAATAAAATGTCGTTTTGAACCTGAAAACATTTGTTCGGATAGGTAACGGATAATCGGATATCCGATCCGATATTTCCGGATATCAAATTCGGATATCCGAAGTAGTTCGGATCGGATATCGGATATCAAAATTTTGAAAATTCGGATCGGATATCTGATCCGAAAATTGGGTTCGGTTCGGATATCCGATCCATGCTCTGCCCTAGTGCTAGGTGTAAGATAAATAGGCTACACAAGTGTCTTAAGAAAAGTGTTAAGTGTAACATCAAGTTGTGCTAGGTGTATGATGCATACTTATCATGTAAGTAGTATAAATAGATATGCTTGGTACCTTACATGGACAAGCAAAGTGGAAAAAAATACTTCTCATATAAATCTCTTGTACAACTCTCTTGTTCATTAATAAAAGTCCGAGTTTTCTTATTATTAAAACATTGATCCTAATAAACCTCCTTTGTGGTTGTATTTACTATGTGTTCGTAAACTTGGTATCAAAGCCATGACAATCCAACCCTTGACTCTTATTTTCCTAATAAGTACTCCCTTCTATTCTGAGCATTGTTCCCCTTTCCATTTGGCACAAATTTTAAGGTTTTGAATTAAATAAGCAAAAGTAATGTAGTGGGGGTAAGGTGATTGGAGAGAGGGAATGTATTGTGGGGTATTATTGTGGAGTGAAGTGATTAAAATAATTATTATTGTGGGGTAAGGTGATTAAAATAAGATAAAGTATGGGTATTGCGGGGTATTGTAGTGGGGTAATGTGATTAAAATAAGTATAAAAGTTTACCAAAAAAGGAAAGGGGAAGGTATTGTGAATAGACGAAAATGGAAAGGGGGAACATTGCTCAGAGTAGGAGGGAGTATTAAAGAATAATGAGTTATTCCCTCCACTAATACCCTAAGTACGGAGAAGTATGCTCTGTGTTTGCCACTATGTGGATCTTCCACATCAGAAAATTCTTACTAGGCGAAATAAAGTGTAAAGAATAGATAAGAAATAAGGCATTCTGTTGTGGTTGTACTTATACCTTCTAAGGAGGATAACTCATTGCAATTTAAAACTTTGAAGAATAGATAAGAAATAAAACATCCTGATATGGTTTCCGGTCTCATATAAAAAGTATGGAATAAAAAAACTTCTCATATAAAATCCTTTATATAACACTCTTGTTCATTATAAAAGTCCTAGTTTTCTTATTTTTTATTTAAAACATTGATCCTAATAAACCTTCTTTGTGGTTGTACTTATTATGTGTTCGTAAACTTGGTAGAGACATGTATGAGTACTTAATATTTGTAAGTATTAGTCACTTCGGATATGGTCATTTACGAGTCCGGAGTTTTTGGGTCAGGTCACCTCGAGTAGGGTCAACATTTGGTCAATCAAATTTCAGTTCGGGTCGGTTCATATTGGGTCACTTTCGAATTTCGTGTCTGCCTTATTGGCGAGTCAACGTTGTCAAGTCTAATTGAAACTAATAAGAACAACCTTTCGTACGTGACTCTTGATCATAATCACCAGTCATAAGTTAATAAGCACTCCCTTTGTTTCAGTCATTTGTTACCCTTTGATTAAAATATTCCTCACAGGGAATAAAAAAACCAACAAATAACTGAGACAAAGGGAGTATTAGTCGTAAAAACCACTGCCCCTAGAGCTCTGTGGTAATAAAACCTTCGAGGCCTCATTCTTCGAAGCAAGGAGAGAAGGGTCAGAAGGATTGAGGACTCACGACTCGACAATAACCAACCTTTTGCTAAACTTCCCATCGTAAAGAAAGAGGTAGGGGCTAGAACCGGTGGCAATTCTAGGATTTAGAAAGCCGAGGTGCGAAATTAATCAATCACGAGATTTTAAGTTAACGGCAAACAAACTTCTCAATAAGACTATGCAGCCTATCTAGCCACTGCGAAAGACTATTTTGAAGAGACGGCATTTTAAAATATAAATTTAGCTATTGAAAAAACACATAATTGAAATGAAAATAAAATTGAAATCAGGCGGCAAAAATTGTACTGAATACGTATTTAATGCATTCATTGAATGCATAACACAAAATGTTGGGCATAGGAGTCGAACAAGGGACATCTCATAATAATGCATTGTACTTAACCAACAGACTAACAAAGGAAGATGCTGGTATATAGCAATGAAAAATGAGATAGCGACATGCGACACCCGACACCCCCTCACATGTATATGTAAGAGAACACTAAAAATAGTGGGCCTGTATGTAAGAAACCACTAAAATGGTGGACATACATAAAAACATGTGAGAGAGTGTTACCGAGATTCGGCGACACTGTCGCCGTATTATAGTCCTATAGCAATTAGTTTGATACATTCTTGGAGATGCAGGTGCAACCACTACATCCTCATAGCTACGACATTGGCTAAAACAACAACGAAGACATCAATCGTTTTATTTCTGCCTACATTACGATCAGACGATGATGATGCTGATCGGGTAAACAAGGCAAAACCTATAACTTGATCAGTAATGTAAGTAATGAGAATAGAGTACCAGGAGTTTCTTTTCCATGCAAAAGTTTACTTGATGCAGTATTACATATGGAGACCAATACATTGACTATATAATTACATAAGTACAAGTAATACACAAATAAATGGACAAATACACAAGTAGGGCCGGGCCGTTGATGCTAAACTCATGGTATTTTCATTTTTCAGTGTATCAAGCTGAATTCAGAATTCAATTCTTTCGCAGCAATAAGAATTCCGATTAAGAAATCTCTAAGTTCTAAATTGATTTAACTACATACCAATAAAGAATGCCAATGCTCTGAGGTACCCAACGAACATTCATATGTAGGGATATATGGATTTTTTCCCCAAACTTTCTTGTAATTCCAAAAAAGTAACCTTGTGACGATATTAATTTTTCGATTTTAAGAAAGGCTAACTGTAAGATCAAGTAGGGGGATTGGGCGAAAAGAGCATGACAAAATAAATGAGCTTAAATTATAACCAAAAATAAGAAAAAAAGTTCAAAATAGTGTGTCCCTAATTGCACCTAATGCATAATTGATAAGATTGAGGCAGGGAAACGTTTTGTGTATTATTGCTTGAGTAATGCCAAATATACAATGACTTATATAACATTCACTAAGACACTTCACATTACCACTATAAATGACTGTAGTAATGAAGCGTCTTAATACATCATATGACCCCGTCTCAATACATCGTATTACCCCCCTCAAGCTGGAGCATGAAGATCAAGAGTGCCCAGCTTGCGAAGAAGATACCGAAACTGGTGCGTGCCCAGAGCCTTGGTGAAAATGTCAGCAACTTGCTCGTGAGTGGAGACATGAGTGGCAGAAATCAAACCCTCAATAATAGCATCACGGACAAAGTGACAGTCAATTTCAATGTGTTTTGTGCGTTCATGGAATACGGGATTTTGAGCGAGATGTATAGCCGATTGACTGTCACAAAAAAGCTGCATGGGCAAAGGAGAGGGAACATCCAAGCTAGAAAGAAGACCACGTAACCATTTCAATTCACAAACCACAGCGGCCATAGAACGGTATTCGGCTTCAGCGGAAGATCGAGAGACGGTGTGTTGTTTCTTGGTTTTCCAAGAGATAGAAGAGTCGCCAAGAGACACAAACCATCCAGTAACAGAGCGACGCGTCAAAGGACACCCGGCCCAATCGGAATCACACCAACCAGAGATGTGAAAACTGCTATCCGAGTGCAAAAGAATACCTTGCTCAGGAGTACCTTTGAGATAGCGAACAACACGCAAAGCCGCGACCATGTGAGCGCGGCGTGGCTGAGACAAAAATTGTGAAAGCACATGAACGGAATAGGACAAGTCTGGTCTAGTGACGGCAAGATACACAAGTCGCCCAACAAGGCGACGGTATGACTCAACGTCATCTAATAATACACCATTAGCCAAACTAAGCTAATGGTGTTGTTCCATTGGCGTCACGGCCAATTTTGCACCAAGAAGACCTGTTTTAGAGATGATGTCGAGGGCATATTTTCGCTGACTGAGATAAATACCCTCGGCATTTCGTGAGACTTCAAGGCCACGTAAGTATTTAAGGGTGCCCAAATCTTTCATATGAAAACATTGTCCCAGATATTTCTTGAAAGTAGAAATGGCGTAAGCATCATTAGCCGCAATAACAAGGTTATCGATGTAAATAAGAACGAAAAGACGAACCTCACCGTGCGAGTAAGAAAATAAGGAGTAATCAGAATAGGACTGACATAACCCATAATCCCGAAGAGCTGTGGCAAGTTTGGCGAACCAACATCTTGGAGCTTGACGGAGGCCATATAATGATTTCTTTAAGCGACAGGCTTTACCTTCTTTACCCCGACTTAAACCAGGAGGAAGTCTCATGAAAACTTCCTCGTCTAAGTCACCGTGTAAGAAGGCATTGTGAACGTCCATCTGATGCAATTCCCATTTTTTGACAGCGGCAACGGCTAAGAAAGCATGAATAGTAACCATTTTAACAACAGGGGCAAATGTTTCCCCATAATCCAGTCCTTCCACCTGGGGGTTAACAAAAATAACGAGACGAGCCTTTAAACGTTCAATAGTGCCATCCGATTTATATTTAATTTTATAAACCCAACGACACCCAAGGACCTTTTTATCAGGTGGGAGATCGGTGAGTTCCCATGTAGCATTGCTTTCAAGGGCATCAATTTCCGCTTTCATAGCTTTGCACCATCCAGCATCACGGATTACTTCTTTAAAGGAAGGTGGTTCGATACCACTGGTAACCGCTGCAAGAAAACATCGATGCCGCTCCGAAAAAGAATTACAATTCACATAGTTTGGTAAAGAGTAAGGAGTACCTGAAGGCGACGATGGAGGACTCGGTGAGCTAGAGGCCGAGGATGGACTATGTGCGGTGCCAAGAACAAAATCCCGTAAGCGAGAGTTGGGAAACTTAAGGCGGTGACCACGACCGAGAGACTCACAAGTAGGGGCAACATCCCCTGTCACAGAACCAGTCCCCCCGTCATTAGCAGTCCCCACCTGGGCAGTAGCAGCGCTGGTGGTAGCTCCACCCGACGACCCCCCCCCCCTCGAAGGTGCCCCTGCCCTCATCAGGCGAGTCTGTGGCAGCCGCGGCTGTGGTGCCAGTACCAAGGGCACCCGCATCAGAGTGCCCATTGAAAGGCTCATCCAAAACACGTGGGGCAAGAGTCTGGACAGTGGGAGCAAGAGCAAACGGGAAAGTGGACACGTAAAATACAACATCACGCGAGACAAAGAAAGACTCCGCCTCAAGATCGTACAACTTCCAGCCCTTTTTATTTAGTGGGTAGCCAACAAAAAGACACTTCCGACCTCTTTTCTCAAACTTATCCCCCCGAGTAGACTGATTATGAGCGAAACAAAGGCAGCCAAAAACACGCAAATTAGCATAGGTCGGGGATACACCAAATAGACACTCATAAGGCGACTTATGGTCAAGAATGGCAGACGGAGTACGGTTGATCAGATATGTCGCTGTAAGTAAGCACTCACCCCAAAAGGTTTTAGGTAAATGGGCCTGAAGAAGAGCTCGGGCGGCGACATTCAAAATGTGTCGATGCTTGTGCTCGACACGGCCATTTTGTTGTGGCGTGCCGACACAAGAAGTTTGGAAATGAATTCCGTGTTGAAAAAAATACCCCGCCATGCTATTCAATTCTGTTCCATTGTCACTACGCACAATTTTGAGATTTTTAGAAAATTGGGTGGCAACCATAAAAATAAAATTCATTAACATATCGGTGACCACCGTCTTATCAATTAAGAGATAAACCCAAATGGCGCGAGAAAAATCATCCACGATCGTCAAAAAATATTTAGCACCACACGAAGAAGAAATACGATAAGGGCCCCATAAATCACAATGGATTAATTCAAAAATATCCGAGCCACGCTTGTCATTCAAAATAAAATTATTACGAAGTTGTTTGGCAAAATGACACGTATCACAAACCAAATCCTTATTAGAATTCAAACTACGGGAAAAAGGAATAGACTTGACCATTTTGGTAGAAGCATGCCCAAGACGACGGTGCCAGAGGTCAAGGGAACCCGTATCAGCAACTTTATTCACCACTGGCAGCCTCGCACTCGCACATATCCAGTAAAGACCGTCGCGTAGCTCACCTACTCCAATCGTCGTCTTCGAAAAACGGTCCTGTATAAGACACGAATCCTTAGCAAATTCAAAAGAATAATCATGAGCGGAAGTACTCTGTGACACGGATATCAAATTACAAGCCAAAGTAGGGACATATAAAACATGACGCAAGAGAAGAGAATCATTAATAAACACCGTGCCCATGATTGTCGACTCGACCTGCTGCCCATTTGGGAGACCAACAGGACGAGACAGAATCACGCAACGATCCTCCAAGCACGATAAAGTACCAGTGACATGATGGGAAGCTCCCGTGTCAAGTATCCAACTACACATACCACTCAAACGATCATTGGCAAGAATGGAGTTAGTGGTGACCATATTGGCCTGAATAGCCGCGGAAGAAGGAGCAGGGCCTGTTGACACGCTGCCAGACCCACCAGCATAGGCAGGAACACGAACAGTCCCTGATCTGGCGCGACGGAGGTCAGCAAGTGTACGTGGCCTAGCGCCCCACCAATCGGGAAACTTTTGTCTTTTAATGTAACAATTAGAGATAGTATGACCACGAGTATCACAATAGGTGCAGTGAAATTGACGGCTTTCACCGCGTTCTCTGTCACGCAAAGCACGCCAGTCAGTGGAGGAACGAGACGGAGTAGCGAAGGCTACCACGTCAGTCACATTAGAGGAGAGTGGGACTGGTGCGCGCAAGCGCTCTTCCTGTAAGACAACATGGTATGCCCGGGTAAGAGTAGGCAAAGGGTCACGCTGAAATTGTTGAGACCGTATATTACCGTATAGGGTAGTGTCAAGGCCCATAAAAAACTGATGTAACCTGTCATTGTCTAGACGTTTAATAGCGGTAGGACCAATATCGCATTCGCACTTGCCGCATTTACAAGCAAATGGCGGTTCGTGCACAACAATAGTATCCCAAAGGTTTTTCATCTTGCCAAAAAAAGTAGTGACATCCATACCTTTAGTTTGCTTGCAATTGTGTAATTGGGTTTTTAGACCATGAATTTTGGAGCCATCGACAACGGCAAACTGGGACTCCAAATCAGACCAAAGGGTGGCAGCATCTTCAACATACGAGATAGTTTCCAGGAGCGAATCGTCAATAGTATTGCGGATCCATTGAACAAGGGTGCAGTGAACGACCTCCCAATGTTCAAGATAGAACCGGTAAGTAGGTTTCGGAATAGTACCATCAATAAAACCGAATTTACGGCGAGATTTTAATGACATTCGCATTGAGTTTCGCCAATTGTCGTAATTATCGTGACGAAGAATAACATGAGATATTTTTGCGCCAGGGACGTCGTGAGATCCGAGATAGTAGGGAGAGGAGAAGTCGAGTTTGGGTGGCTTGGTTGGGATATCGTCACCAGCCACGAGGAGATCGTTTCAATGTTCTGGATTTTTTTATCTGTTTTTGTTTTAGGTTAGGGAAAGAGGAAAGTAGCCTCATACCATGATAAGATTGAGGCAGGGAAACGTTTTGTGTATTATTGCTTGAGTAATGCCAAATATACAATGACTTATATAACATTCACTAAGACACTTCACATTACCACTATAAATGATTGTAGTAATGAACCGTCTTAATACATCATATGACCCCGTCTCAATACATCGTATTAATAATGCAGACTTCACAAAAAAAGCACACGAAAAGCTAGATCTACAGTACATGAAAACTTGATCAGATAATTAAGCCTAGGCAATATGACTATATATATTAAAAACTTATGCTGGTAATCAGGGGCGAACCCAGGATTTAATGTATGGGGTAACAAAAAAAATTAGGTTGAAATATTCAGAGAAAAAAGAAGAAATTTGCTTATAAGGGGAGTCGAACCCCGGTAGATAGGTGAAAACCTAGCTTTTACCACTGAACCACAAGATGTTTATTGTACATTTAGTGGGATAACATTTACTTATTTATTATTTAACAATATTTGGGGTAGCGCAAATCTGCTTCTAAACCGATTTTTTTACGTTTGGGGTAGCGGCCGCCACCCCATGCTACTAGCTGGGTTCGCCCCTGCTGGTAATGGGACAACTACAACTATGCAATGTCCTGCTGATTGCTGAGTGGCTCAGTACTGATGGCACTCAAGTACTCCATAGCCAGGGCGTCGAAACTTGTTTAGATTGTTAGTGTGGAAAATTATTGCAACTTAATCTAAATTTCCGCATTCAACCGGAAACATGTACAACCTAATGATGCGGGCCGTATCAACCTTGAATTTCATTAGGCTTTGCTACCAAATTGTGTTGTTGGTAAATGGCTTATTGCGTTTGATTTCACATTCCCATGTGAAAATGCTCCTTAAAGTGGAAGTACCAACACAGAAAGCAATTGTACAACTTGTAGTTTTAAGCATTTAGGCTTGTGAATTTCTGTCCAACGTTGTGATATGGACATCAACTAGAAGACATCCACTAGATACTTCCAGATTGGTCCAGTTCAGAAAGGTTCTATTCTTCATTATTCACATCACATCAGCATTACTCACTCAATCAGGGTAACTGAATTTAAGCATACAGCTTATGAATGCGAATTAATTGATCCGCAACTATTTGAATACGTACCAGTGTCATGTACTTGTAACCCAGGTTGACAAAATATGTCTCTGCCGTATGTTTTGACTACCTTTGATACGATTTGGATGCACTTTGGTAGGGGAAAAACTCGAGTGTGATCTCCAGATAACAAGCACTCATCTAACAATAGGTCTCCCTTGTGACGGGTCGGACCTTGCGACGGGTTTTTCCTCTAACAAAATGGGTAGAGGAAACATGTGGGGCACCCCCCATGTGCTTCCCCTTTTCCCTTAAATGGGTCATTTGTGAGGGGAAGTGGTACCCGTCGCAAGCTTGTGACGGATACTGTCCGTCACAAACAAGAATTTGTGCTCATCTAAAACACCCATCTACTGCTATCTCAGTGATGTTGCTCAATACAAAAACAATTAATCTGACTTCAGGACCAAAGACAGCCACTGACAATTCCTTGTGATCTTAATACTAACCAATTCCTTTTTTTACCAGCTTTACTAGACTGAATTATGACAACAAAAGTGGATATTTTTTAGTCCCGCAAATAATCAAAGATAGTACTTCGTATCTGATATTTAAACTTCATTACTCACTCTGTCCTAGTCATTTGTTTACCATTTTCATTTTAGGGTGTCTCATTCATTTGTTTACTTTTCTACATTAGGAAGATTTTCTACGAGTAATTTGATCTTCCAATGATCTCCTACTCCGAAACCAAAGGTAAACAAATGCTGGGACGGAGGGGGTAGTTAAGTTAACTAATTTGTTCTTAACAACACAAGCATTAAATCGATGCATATAAATCATAAATGGAAGTTATAATAGGATTTGGATGCACTTTGCTAGGGAAAAAATTCGAGTGTGATCTCCAGATAACGAGCACTCATCTAATGCTATCTCAATGGTGTTGCTGAATACAAAAACAATTAATCTGAATTCTGGAAGACGACAGTGACAATTCCTTGTGATCTTAATAACCCTCGATGATCAATTCAAAGACTAATCATTCCCTTTTTATCCAGCTTTACTAGACTGAATTATAACAACAAAAGTGGATAATTTTAGTCCCACAAATAAATAAAGATAGTACTTTGTATCTGAAATTTAAACTTTATTACTCTCACTCCATCCGGGTCATTTGTTTATCATTTTCATTTTAGGGTGTCTTATTCGTTTGTTTACTTTTCTACACTAGGAAGATTTTCTACGAGTAATTTGATCTTCCAATGGGTCTATTGTCAATTTGTCATTCACTAAGTAGAATCAGGAATGGTGTCCTACTCCCAAAACCAAAGGTAAACAAATGACTGGGACGGAGGGATAGTTAAGTTAACTAATTTGTTCTTAACGACACAAGCATTGAATCGATGCATATACATCATAAATGGAAGTTATAATAGGAGTTATGGGACACAAGGCAAACATTCTATTCCACACTTAGAAAGAATTACAATTACTGGGTACAATATTCTAGTGTAAGAAAATTCAGACAGGAAAGTGAATTTGCAGATTACAATAAAATTTCCAAAAAAAGAATGATTAATTCCTGTTTTACATAACGAAGTGAATCGAAAATGAGGGATATAATAGGCCGAGAGTAGAATACAATGAAGACAACTTACAAGGAAATAGAATGGGATCTCAAGAAGAGTAAGTGGCCGAGGCGGTATCCTGCAAAGGCAACCTGTCATTACTCTGGACGACACGGAAATCATCAATCTCCCGAATAGCGGCATGAACCAAAACAAGAAGCACACCAACCGCAAGACCAACAGCAATATTAAGCGTAACATGAGTAAAAAGCAAGAACAAAACAGTGGAAACACCAAGCAGAAACAAAACAACATTGTCATCGACAACGCGACCA
This sequence comes from Heliosperma pusillum, assembly GCA_022085475.1. Lineage (NCBI taxonomy): Eukaryota > Viridiplantae > Streptophyta > Magnoliopsida > Caryophyllales > Caryophyllaceae > Heliosperma > Heliosperma pusillum. Next base: position 17,218 of record JAIUZE010008238.1, on the reverse strand, counting down.
GCAACAGTCAAAGGTGCGTATCTTAGAAAGTAAAGGAATAGCCAGGCAGCGAACATAATGAGGAAGACGATGAGGGAGATGGGATGGGAAATGAGAGATAGGAAAAGGGTAATGAGAATAATGAGGGCGTAGTTAGTACGGAAGTAGGATAGGTTTGCGGTGGCGCGTGAGGTTGCAACGGTGAAGGAAGGTGGAAAAGAGAGGGTTGTTAGGGAGAAGAGTTCGGGCCATGGACGACGGGTGGCAAGGTGTGTTTGGAGTTGGGTTGTTGTTGTTCTGATCAGATCGTGTGGTGTCGTTGTTTGGCTTTCGGTTGTTGTGGGGATGGTGCCGTACGTGGTTGTCATTGTTTGTAGGATCAATAATCAATGATGATGGTGTTGCTGCCTGCCTTCCGCCTCGTCGTGATCTTGCTTATTTTAGGGAAATGGACTTTAATCATCAACAGCATTACTTTATACGGAGTAATGAAGTATATGTTTTCTTTATAATCGGTTGGTCTTAATTGTGACGGGTATGCCCATCACAAATGAGAATTGTGCTTTATAATTAGGTGCTCTACTTTCTTATGAGTCCCGATTCTTTGCCTTATTTTCGTGTTTTATTTAGTGTTCCATCATCTCTTTAATTGACACATAACAAATAAAATAGTTAAATTAATCTGTGAAATTTATAAAATAATATAATTCAATTACGGTAAAAAAAAAACTGTTTTCACTAAAATATCTAAATGATATCATTAGTTGCTTGATTAGTTTGATCTTTTCAATAAGAAATATGAAAAATAAATGGTTTTCCATTAAAATTTAGGGTTAATTAATGAGAATACTCCAAACTATTAAAGTTCTTCTCAAAATACTCCAAACACTAATTTAACTACCAATATAACCAATTATTACACCAATCCGCTTCTAATAAAATTAGCTCTTTATTAACTTGTAGTAGCAGGTTATTTTCACCTTTTTCATTATAGATGATTTCATCTCTTTCCTCTACCCGACCTATACTAAAAAAATCCAAAAACACCCAGAAACACACCCTTCAAATACCAAAAAATCAATCAAAACACAAAAAACAAATTTCAATACTAACTCAGAATACCAAATCACTTTTATTGTGTTCACATGAACCCCAACCTAATACGACTAACACCATAACTAATACGACTTTCCCAAACTAACAAATCTTATCTTTCCCTTAATTACCAAATCTGATACGGCTAACACCGTAACTCCGTGAATATATTTGTTGCGCTTTTGGTTGATTCATATGAATAGAGAAGATGAAGAAGGAGAGTGAGACTCAGAAGAAGAAGAACATGAAGAAGGAGAAGAAGTTTTCCACTAACTACATCGTGCTTTCTAACGCCGGTGCTTCTTTAATTTGATGAGTGATAATATTGTTGAAGAACATGATAATACGCCGGTGCTTTCTAACATGAAGAAGGAGAAGAAGGACGAATGTGGAGGTACATGATGATGAGGAGTGAAAGGAGGGTAAGGTAGATGTTGGTTTTGTGAATGGAGATGTCAAAGAGGATGAAGGATTGGAGGAGATTAATGGGGGGTTCTGAAGAAATAAAAAGATTAATAGTGTTTTTCTATAATATAAATATAATAAATTTAATAAAAATAGGTGAAAAAAGAGAAAAGAACCGGTTTAGCAGGTAGCCAATCCACTTATTTTAGTATAAGAGAATACATGTAAAAGTTAGGTATATTGGTAGTTAAAATAAAATGTAGAGTATTTTAAGAAGTACCTTTATAGTTGGGAGTATTGTTATTAAATAATCCTAAAATTTATACGTATAATACACTAAAATAAAGGAACCTTTATATGTGTCGCACATGCATTGCACGAACTAGTTAATAAGTATTTAAATATTAGAAGATTCAAGACAGTGAGACAAAAGATGAAACACGAATATGCTTGACAAACGAGTCATTTGGTTCGGTTTGGATCAGGTTCAATTTAACTCGGGCTGACCTTAATTTTGGCTTCTGTTCGATTTCGATCAGGACACTCAACTAATGTAGGAATAGGATTGGGTTTGTACGGAAGTACGGATGTCGATCTCAGGGACGCTCGGTTGTTCAAATTGATCAATAAGAGTCTACTTAAGCATTTGCAAGTCACATGTATATTTTTGGTTTTGATTTCAATTAAACTAAGAAACTTTAAGTAAAAACAATATGAAGCAACAATTAAAACGAAACTAAGATAAGAAAGACGAGTTTTTTTATCAATAAGAGGGAAGACTAGGGTGAGTGGATTAATATGGGTGGTATGAGTGAAGTGAAATTGTCGGTTCTAATAGTCGAAGGGTTGTCTAGTCTAGGAATGAAAACGAATTCAGACTTTCGATCTTACAATTTCTCCTCAAACCGACTCTAACTAGCTATCGTGTTACTAGATATGGTTTGACAACCTAGCGGTTCTACGAAAGACCACGACTCCCGATCTATGACATTCAAAACAAGCGAAAGATTCATGCGAATTCACATAAGCATTTCATCAAACATGTTATAAGCAAAGGTTGGAGACAAGACAATTAAAAAACAATTAAGCCCAACAAACTTCAAATTAACTCATACTTGAACCCATAATCCCCCCACATAACCCTAGCAAGGTTACTACTCACACATATTCAAGAAGAATTCAATATTAACTAAGGATTGCATAAAAGAATTAACAACAAATAACATCTTCTAATTAACAATGAACAAATAACAAAGAGTAAAAGGAAAACTCAATTAAAGACAAGATTAAGGGAAGAAATTAAAGCAACTTAGGAAAAAGGTGAGAACTTTGATAGAATAGCAAAGATTTAGTCACAAATCTTTGAATACAAACCAAGTTCCAACACTAAACCAAGCTTCAAATACTAATTAAACCAAGATTAAGCTTAAACTAAAGTAATTAAGGAAGATTAACACTAATGTATATGGAGTTTCAGATCTAGGGTTTCGTGCCTAAAATATTACAAAGTGGGGGTATATATAGGTTCCCAAAAGAGAGGAGAGACGGACTTTTAAAGAGCAAATGGGCTGAAGATGTCACGGGCGTGAGCTGAGCAGTCACGAGCGTGACACGCTCCGTGACGAGCGTGACAAATGCTTCACGAGCGTGATCTGAGCGACCAAGACAAGCCAACTTCTGGAGTCATCTTCACAAGCGTGAGACTTGGTCAGGGGCGTGACGGGTATCTCACGAGCGTGAGACTTCAGTCACGGGCGTGGCGTGTTTTGCTCGTGTTATCTCGCTTTGGTGAAGGTGTCTCACGAGCGTGAGATGCAAGTCACGCTCGTGAAGCCGTTTCTCATCCTTTGTTCACCCAAGTGACTTCATGGTGTTCCTCGGTTTGGCTTGCCTCAACTCGGAATGGCCTTGGCATGCCAAGTGGGGCCCTCCGAGTGGTCTATCGTCCTCTCGGACAATCAAAGCTAGGTAGAATCTGCCCCAAGTGACGGTTTACCTGCAAAACCAAGTATAAAGAAGAAAAGTGCTAGAGGAACGTAAAACACATAGAAACGCTCCTAGGGAGCGCCAAAGGCGAGCCAAAGAGGCCGAATAAAGGCGGAAAAATAGGGTAAAATGGCTATATATCATCAACCTTACCCACACTGGCGTATCTAGGATTTGAATATAAGGGGTGCACAACTGCAAATTAATAACAATGATTCCGGCGATGGATAAAAAAATTTAAACACAACAAAAAACTGAGGCTAACGTAAAAAAAAAAACTAAATTAAAAGATTCAAAATTCGAGTAGATATAAATAAAATTTATATCGTAAGTATATAATTTTTTTTACCGTAAACGGACAACAACTCGTCATATAATCCGAAAAATAAGTGCCCAATAATATAATACTTTGTTTATGTAAAATAAAACTTATTCGAATCGATAATATTCCTTTCAATAATATTGTAGATTTATGATGTCTTCAAAAAAAATCATTTGATTAATGTGAAAATAATTATTGAACTTAAATAGCGAATGTATATAAAATCTTATACTTTTACTTTATAAAATATTATTAAGTTACACAATTTTTTTTTAAAGTTTGTATAACTTTTAATAAATAAATGAAGTATGGATTTTTAGTGGTAAGATTTTTGAAAATTGAAGTTTTAACAATTAAAAAAACATATAACATTTCCTTATTCCAACATTGTACAATGTGAAAATAAATTTTAAAATTATTAGTATGAAGAACCTTAATTGATTCATGAACATGTTCTATATAACAAAAACTTCAATTAAAATGTCAATTTTAGTTATAAATTATAAAATTTGGATATGAATTTGTAAAGGTAACATCACTTTTGGAATTTTTTAACTCATGAAAAAAAATTAATATTCTCAATTAATTTAAAATAATGATGATGATAATGACATTTTTGTAAGAAATTTTTGTATATTTTATACATATATGAAAAAGTTAGTTTAGTAAATATATATGGTGGTTTGGTGGCATCACAAAAAGCTAGAAAATGAAGATGCTTGTTAATTAGGCATTCAACATGCCCTTTAATATTATTATATAAATATTGTATATCTTATAATAAGTGTGATAAATAATAGGTTATTTAAATGTGAAAACATTAAAACTAGAAGTCTCCAACCTTGAAAATGTAGGACTAACGTAAAAAAAACTATGGCATTACATGACATTAAAGACACACATTTATTACCAAATGAGATTAATGTAAATAAAGCTCATTAATAAGATTTGAACCCATGAGTCCATGACCAATAGGATTAAATGTGACTTACTAACCACTACAAAACTAAGTATTTGTCGACTCTTGATAAAATTATTATATAGATATTTCAGATCAAGGGGGTACAAGTGCACGGTGCACCCACTGCAATCTCCTTGGAACCGCCCCGACTTACCCATCAAAATCAAGTAATGGTGCACTTAAATTTACAAAACAATAGCTCACATCTTACAATAATATTAAAAGGCATGTTGAGTACCTCATTGATGAATATTTTGCATTTCTATATTATTATGATGCCACCTCATCACCATATACAATTACAAAACTAACCCTTCTATATAAACACAAATTGTTAAATTTAACCCTTTAATATAAACATAAAAGTTACTAAATTCCATAAAATTGTCATATATTTTGTATATATACAAGTTAAAGAAAATTAAAGAATCTCAACATTTCTCTTAAGTAATTTACGTATGTTAAGTATTTCATGAGTTAAAAAAAATTCCAAAAGTGATTTATCATTTATAGATTGACAACCAAATTTCATAATTTATATTAAAAATATACATTTTCGTTGAGTTTTTGTAATAAAACAACCTTAACGAATCGATTAAAGGTCTTCATACTAATTTTTATCTAATATATTTCCTTATGATAAAATGTTGCTTGGAAAATGTTGTATATTTTTCTTCTATAAATTGTCAAATGCAACTTTCTTGAAATTATACCACTTAGAATATTCACATTAATCTCTTTATTTATTTAAAATTTATACAAACCCCTTTGGACAAAAATATTTTAGCTTATTAATATTCATGAAAGTAAGAATATGACATCTACCACAAAGCATATTCCTTACATGAAAAACATTTCAAGCATCTAATAACAAAGCAATTAAACACCCATTTTCATCAACATTTTTTTCTATTTAATTTATCTCTTGAACTCCCCACTAATCAATTTTCTTATTCAGTAACATTCGAAACTCACAAAATAAATGAAAATGTATGTTAAAAGATGAGAATCAATGATTGTATAATGGCTATAGGATATATAATAGTTATATAATACCTTCCATTCACTAATCATTCATTTAATATTTTTTGCTCAGGAACTTCCAAATTACAAACTATATTTTCATGGTTTAAGTTTTCATTTGATTATGCTGAGTATCGTTGTATGATATGTAAAATGGTATTGTCATCCCCTATTAAAAATTATTAATTATTGGTACTATTATAATTAATTATTAATATTACTATTAATATTTTTTTTTAAAAGAAATCAGCTCATTCTCATTAAAAATGGGAATAAATGATTTTCTTACAAAGCAAACCCACTAATCTAGAAAATAATCATACAATCAAACTTGGAAAACATCATTACACACAAGACCTTGCATGAAAGTGGATAATCTAGTACTAACAACATATTTGACCTCATATATCACCAAGTCTATACTCCTGCTTTACTCTTGAAAATACGCTGGTTCCTTTCATTCCAAATTGAGTAAATTCCTGCAGCCAAAGCACAACGTGCCCATTTCTGTCTCCAGTGAGAACCCCTCAATCCAGCAAGCTTAAACAACTCATGCTTTAGGCTAAGAGGCCTTCTGTTTACCCCTTGCCAAATCAAAAGCTGTTGCAAGAGCTGGGTGGAGAAAGGACAGCCAAAAAACAGATGATGTGAGCTCTCAACATCCTTAAGACATAAGACAGACCTGTTGGGAAGAATCAAACCCCTATGACAAAGGTTATCAATGGTGGCCATGGATCTGTGAGCAGCAAGGGTGGCAATAAAAGCATGTCTAGGCAGAATTGAGTTATCTAGCAGTGGCTTCATCCACTTCAGTCTAGGAGTAGTACCATGGAAGATGTCATATAGCATTCTCATATTGAGCCTCACAAACTTAGTAGCTTTCTCCAGGAAAGTATTAGCAGCATGTTTGCCTCCCAGAATAGCAATAAACTCATCACGAATAGAAAGAATTTTCTTCCAGATAGCAGCTTTGATGACAGGAATATCCCAATAATCTGCATTTGGGAAGAAATACCTTCTACTCCAAGTGAGCCAATTAGTATCTTGACCATTTACAAGTCTCCAAAACATTTTCAAGAGCAAAGCTTTATTCCAACTGAGGATCTCCCTAATATCAAAACCCCCTTGATTTTTACGCCTACAAGTCTTAGCCCAATTGAAGAAAACCATCTTATAGTCATCACCCCAGAGAAATTTCCTACAAGCTTTCTCTATGTCCTCTATGACACCATGAGGAAGCAACATACAAGCACACCAGAAAGTTTCAACCCCAAATACCACTGAGTTTATAAGTTGCACTATACCAGAATAGGTCAATTGCATCCCAACCCAGTGGTTCATTCTGCTTTGGAGTATAGCAATCAGAGGCTGAAAAAGATCCTTAGTAAGCCTTGAAGAGTGAAGAGAGGTTCCCAAATACATAAGTGGAAAGTGCCCTTCAACATAACTGGAGCTAGTTAGAATTAGCTGCTTGACCTCAACCCTCACACACGCAAAGTAGATATTGGTTTTGCTATGGTTAGGAATGAGACTAAAGTACTCAGAGAAAAGTTGCAAGCTATGCTCAATGGCAAGAACAGAAGGCAAATCCCTTCTCGAGAAAATAAGCAAATCATCAGCAAAAATAAGATGGTTTAAATCCATTATGACACACTTAGGATGAAAACTGAAATTGGAGTTTTCCTTGATTCCACGAAGAATTCTTGACAAGAATTCCAAACATAGCATAAACAACAAAACAGAAAGTGGATCTCCCTGCCTCAAACCACGCTTTCCCTTAAAGTAACCAACAGATTGCCCATTAATTTTGAGAAAAAAAATAGAATTGGTGACACAAGTTTTAATCCAAGAGCAAAAACTAGCAGGAATACCAAAGAGAGGAAGAATAAAAATCAGGAAATGCCAATTGACAGTGTCAAAAGCCTTCCTAATATCAACCTTGACCACACATCTAGGAGACACACCTTCCTACCATACCCACTAACAAAAGCACTTTACTCCGGTCCCACAATTAAAGGCATCACAGAGTTCAACCTTTTAGTGAGAATTTTACTAATCGTTTTGTAACTTGTATTACAGCATGAAATAGGCCTATTGGAGTGTAAAATACTAAGGCTTGTGAGTTTAAGAGAAGTTTAACTAAGCTTACCTAAACTGACAACAAACACAGACAGAAATGGAGGCTGTTTTAGAGAGAGTGATTTATGTTAACTGAAATTCAAAGGATATGACTTAGAGAAGCTCCCCTACAGCATGACACAAGAGAAGGGACTCAATGACTAGTTCAGAGACAGGTTTAAAGTGTTACAGCAAGGCACAAACACTCTAGACTTAGCCTCAACAGCAAGCAAGCTAATCACAGCAAGGCACAGATTTAACTTGACTCACAAAGCAAGACACTGATCAGACACCTTGAAGATGTATCAGGCTTGACTCAAACTACAGCTCTTAACACAAGTTTGAAAGGTTTGAGGGATTTCTCAAAGTTAATTCATTCATCAAAGTCTAATCAAAACAGCATACAAAGACCTCCTTATATAGGGAGGCTGATATCTTGTGAACCATTGGATGTACAGATCATCCAAGGGCCAGCTTAGGATCTAAAATACTACAACAGACACTAATTAAGAGCCTCATAATAGGACGAGCTCAACAACTATAAAGTACAGACACAAGACACAAAAACAGACTGAACAAAAAGCAATAAAGCAGTTTTTGGAGTTTTCCTGGAATGGAAATCTGTTGCTCTGGTTGTCTTGCTGCCTTGCCTGGATGTCTTGTTGCTCCTTGGGACTCTCTACTCTTATTAGGACTTAGATAAACCTACCTTGGATGAGGACAAGTTGACTTAAACAAAAGGAAAGCCACAATCTGAACTTGTACTTTTTCTGCTTTAATGTTCATTGGACTCTAACTTGGGCTGCTTGTTACTTAAGTTTTTGCTAGACTTCAAAAGGGATTATCCTGGACAAACTTATTGATTATGGGGTTGGCTTGATGGTAGGCCATGGTGGGGGTGGTTGGGATGCTCTGGTGTACCTCCTTGGTGCTGGGTTTGCTAACTGGTCTACTGAGCTCTGACTGGTATTGTTTCTATCTTGTGTGGGGAGTGTGGACTGTATTGGACCTAGGCATGGCTTGGCAAGCCCTGGACTATCTTCCTCAATATCTTGGCTTGGTTTGGCTTGAAGTTGGTGAACGGTTCTGTCGCGGTCCCGATACAAAAATAATTACCCGCACTTAGGCTAACAACATAAGGAATGTAATTAGGGAAGTAGGGTGTCGATCCTCAGGGAGTACGTGTTAACTATGAATTGCTATGGATTGATTTTCATTTAAGTTCGAGTGACTTTAGGTGTTTGTCTAAACTATTAACATAAAATAAAATGACAAGTATACAAATGACGATATGTAAATGACAAATATGTAAATTGCAAAAGAAAAACTCAGAACAGAACACTTACCCGATCGGGTTGTCACGTACCCGATCGGGGAAACCCTCTGATCCGAATAATAACAACTAAATTCTAACTAAAAACGATATTTAAATGACAATATTGAAAGTCTAACTAACTAAACTATTAAACAACATAACAATAATAAAGTAAACTATCTAAGAACGAGAATAGAAAGACGATAAAGTAAACTAACTAGATAACAATAAAATAAACTATCTAATACGGTAAGGTAAACTAACTAATCAAGTTGATATAGTGAAAGAGAAATACATGCAAAACTAATTAAAAGTCTCATAGATACCAATATTAGAATTACTATGATTGTCTAGGCCTTGTAGCGGTATATTCCTTCCGAATTCGTACCGACCTTTTAGTGGGTCCTAACGTCCTTTCAGCATGGTTAAGTCACTAAACCCCTATTGGTAGTCCTAATTCCTATCCCAACTCTCGTTATAAAGATAGAAATGACTAATACAAACAATTGTTTATGGCCACTAAACATAGTTATAGAATTTGACCCGACCAAAGGAAGAAACAATTAGATGATTCAATCGGTAACTACTTTTCTTTTAATTCATTTAACTCGTAAATCATTTCAATTATTACAACTCTATTTATTTTATTTACACAATTAAAATTTTACAATATTAAAATTAATCTAATTTATGTGATTATGTGATTAAGTAGATTAATAAGAAAAAGATGTAGGAAATTAAGTTATGAAATATAAATACTAAAGTTATTATGGTGATTATATTAACAATGATTCTATTGACAATTTTTAGGATTATATGATTAGGTAAATTATAATGTGACATGCTAAATAATATTTTGGTTTTAACTAGATTAATTTTAGATTGATTTCCTAATAACAACAATATTATGAAAATGATACTAGTGAGGTTATAATTCATGGTGGTTGAATTTGCATAAGTAAATCAAGGATTAGAGAATTACCGAATTGGAATATGAATATATAAGAATGAAAGTAAGAACAAATATCCAATAACAAAAGCTATGAAAACACTAGAGAAATACTAAGAAATAAACTATAAAAACTTGTAAGAAAGTGTGCTAAAAGATATGTAAAGATGATAATAGATTATATGAAAGTAAGATGATAATAGATAATTGGATACAAGATTATTAGATGATTATTGTGTGTGATGATCATTGGCTTTTATAGGGATGCATGGCTGCTGATCCCTCGTCCAAATTCGTACCCTAGTGAAAGCATTAATGTACTCATTTAAGCTCGGATTGAAGAAGAGCCAAGTAACGTTCTCTTGCAGAAATACCCGATCGGGTATTGGGCAATCCGATCGGGTTTTTGTGTAATATGGATTTTCCGTCTTTTCATCTTAGGCACGGAATCCTATGCCTTGGTCTTTGGTCAATGCACTACGGAATTGGGCTTGGGCTGATCTTCTCTTGACTTGGGTTGAGGTTTCCTTTTAAAGTTCAAAGCCAAGATCCAAATTGAGTTCATTCGAGGAAGGATGTAGCGGAATCGTAATCAAATCGTGAACTGGCTATCATCAATTCCTTGAAAACTCGTATCCTAGTGTCTTTGCTCCATAAAGTAGGAAAATATAGCAAAACCGCTTCATTTCCTATAAAACGAGTCAAAACACGCAAAACAACTAGAATAGCAATATTAGCTCGTTAATCACTTAACAAAGTGCATAAATCGTATAGAAATCGAGCTAAAACGGGGGATAAATCAGTACAAAATATCACTTATCAAACTCCCCCAAGCTAAACCCTTGCTTGTCCTCAAGCAAACATAACAATCATAACCAGGACAAGGGTAGCAAACAATGATGAATCTATCATACAAATCTCAAAAAGTAAGCTTTTAATAAGTAGATGAATCATAAGCCTGCAGCAACAAGGGCGAAGGAAAATTGCGAATCATGGTTGAGATTTACATAACGACGCAACATAGAAAATATTCTTTGGACCTTTTCAGCTCTTGCATGATCTTTCTGACAATGGACTCTCACGGTACACTCATCACTCAATTTTTTTTTTTTTTTTTTTTTGTAAAATAGGAAATATTGGTTCAAATTTGAAGTGACACTCACCTATCTACAACTTATAAGAATGTGCCCGCAGTCTAGTATGGTAGACAATCCAAAACCATTAAGTAAAACTAATCATGATCAAATTATAATGTAAGAAGCACTAGTAAAGTAAAGAAGAGGCTTGGGAAATTTGGGTAAGAAAGTGGACAAATGATTTTGGTCATGTGGAGCTTAAAGTCAAGCTAGTAATAACCAAATGTGTAGTGGATACTCAATCCAAATCATACCAATTCCCATCAACAAAAGTCAAAGCCAAAAGCAGCATATTGGCTTATTAAACATGACAAACCAAATTACGACTTCCCATAATTTTCTTTCTTTTCATTTCATGGAAGCGTTTTTCCTCTTTTCTTTTCTTTTTTTTCTTTTGAGCTTTCAATTTCATTCTTTTTCATTTTTCATCATTTTTTCAAAGCTCTTTTTTTTTTCTTTTTCTCTTTCACATCAAAACCCGGGAATCAGTAATTCCGAGACAAGATCTCACCAAATGGTGGCATTATCAGAACATCGCAAAAGCATAGAACACCCCTACACAAATGGTTGGTTACTAGCTCAACAAGGATAGACAAAATTATAATCTAGCTAGAAAGAAGGGTGTTTTTGTGAAATGTGAACAAGAGATTGAATGGCTTCAAAATGTAGATCATGATAGTAATACTTATAGAAAATGGAATAAAAACCATACTTATGCGTTTTGATGTAACACAGACTATAAGGAGAAACTACTCACTCCTAAACTGGGATCGGGTTCAGATGTACCGACCACTGGAGGCTCTACCTTACAATATGAGTAGCTTGCCAAAGTCAAGATCAAGCTTAATTAAGTCCAAATGCAATTTCCTACCTACTGTGTACAAGACATCCCCATGAATGCATAATTCCTCATAATAAAACGAAACATCAACTTATAAAAACTATAAAATGAGAAATGTACGATGGAAATGATCTTTTCTTTTTGTGTTTTGATTTTTTCGATTTTTTTTTTAAAAAAAAAAAAAACTAAAAAGAGACTAAGAAAATTAAAAGAAAAGAAACTAAAAAGAAAACTAAAAATCTAAATGCAATCCTAAATGCAGTTCCTAAATGCAAATCCTCCCCCAAGCTAAAACTTCACATTGTCCTCAATGTGCAGGCAATTATAATAGAAACAAACCGAAAGACGGCTGGTAGCACACGGAATAGAGAAATGATATGAAATTCTAATGGGAAAAGGGACTTAAAAAGAAAACTAAAAATGGGAAAAATAAAGAAAAGAAATAAAATTCTTACAAAATGGCTAGCCTCCCCCAAGCTAGTATGAACAAGGGGAGCTCATCATCTCATCCTAAAGGCCACCAGCTACGGCCTCTCCTCTCAGAAGGAGGTGGCTCGGGTGCGGATCCAGAAGCATCTGCATAGTAGGTATCATCTGCAGAATGATAACTACCACGAGAAGGAAAGATCCCGGTTGGGTTGCTGTCTCCAAGGGTCTGATACTCCTCCACTTGGTGATCAGGAAAATCACCTCCATATCCTCCAAAACTCTCGACGCCATAATCGGTTCCACAATAATCAGGTCCGGTTCGCGGCACACCTGCACCATAAGCAGCCCATACCTCCATTCGGGCCAAGTATAAAAAGACGGGTGGGGGCCCTCGGGTCTAATCACACCTTGCCTAGCAAAGTGGTCATATATGGGGTGCAAAGCAAGCTGCTGGTCGGACTGAATTCTATTGACGGACATGGTTAGGGCTTCAAACATGGCGGTCACATCGCCCTCAGCATGGGTCGATTGAGAGGATGATCCAACCTCAGGGCGGCTGGATCTAAGCTGAACAGGGGGGTCAATGAGGGTAATATCCCCAACAGGAAGGTAGTAAGTGGGTCGAGGTAAGATAGCCTCACCCTCTTGAAGTGGAGGTCGCTGCCGAAGAATTGGAATTTGCTCTACCTCAGCGGTCAACTTGACCGAATCACGGCCAACTATCCTCCAAATCATATGGGGGTGAGAAGCACGAAACCAGTTGAGCTGAACAAAGTATTCATAATCTAACCCATTTCCTATCTCGGTGGGAGGTGTAGTCAATGCATGAAGGTCGGTGGTGGCTTGGTTAAAGCCACAAACTCTCATAGCTAGGTGAGTAATAAGACCTCCATAGACAATGGCTGTGTTCTTAGGATTAATAGCTTTGGTCAACTGAACATCAAAATGATACGGAACACTAATAGACCATGGTTCATCACCATTTACATTCAAAAATCCTCATAACATTTCTAACTCTACTCGTCTCACCAAATGAGGTTCAGCACGACCCAAAAAGGTCCATCCCATGAATCTTTGCCAGATTCTAATGGCGGGATAATGGATATGTTGGTGTGGGATATGGTCCCAACGAGAGACTGGGTAAGTCGAAATAGCACTCCAAAGCAGGCTAACATCAAAGCCTTCCGGAGGTGAGGTAACAGTGTTTTCAGTGGTGAGGCCAAAATATCTAGCAAAAGTCTCTAAGTTCATATTATAATCATCATTAAACAAGCGAAACCGAACTTGAGGCATAGTGTTTCTATTTCTAGACCGATGCAACTCGAATGAGCTCAAAAATTCAAGAGTTAATTGAGGGTAGGTCTCATAGCTAAAGTTCATGCTAGCATGCATACCTAGACCCCTAAATAACACTTTAACATGCTCAAGAAGTTTCATATGCCTTAAAGAAGAAACATTGAGGAACTTGGTAGCCCTCATACCTTTGCTTTTAAGAACGCACCATTTTTGCCATTGCTCATGTGAGCTAAATTCTACATCCGGGAAGCTAGGATCATGCATAGCATTCCCTTGATTTTCGGGTTGTTCATTAGCTTCAAGCATTTCAATATCTTCCTCTTGTGCTCTACTACTCTCTCCTTGAGTAGAGGTTCTTGCCCTCTTTGATTTCCTTAATGTAGGTGCCATTTTCTACAAATAACTAGTATTAAAACACTTTATTCATAAACATAAGTGGATAGCATAAGTGTTATAATACTAAGCTTTAAGCACAAATTCAAGTATAGTGGCCTTAATGAAACATTATCATGCTATCTTTTGAGCACAAATGGATGACATTAAGCATAACAATATGTCAATTAGGTGAGCAACATATACTTGAATCATGAATTTGGCTACTACCTAAAGGTACCAATGCTAACTTAACATGACAAGATCATAAGCTCATAGTAAAAAGCATGAATTCAAGCATCATACGACCACCTAAGCAAAAGTTGTTAACATATAGCAAAGATGAGTATCTTAATTAGCTAATGGGCATCCAAATCAAAGTAATCATCCTAATTAATCACTAGAATTCACTCTATAACATGTAAGAATCATTAGAAATCCAATTTAAACAAGTTTTGCAATCAAAATCAGGAACCCCCAAATTGAAGTTAGGGTTTGTTCATGTTGGATTTCTGAAAAATATAGAGAGATTGAAGTAACTAAAGTAGAAAATAACTTACTTGATGATGCTTAGAAATTGCTCTTGATGAACTATAGGAACAAATTTTGTAAGAATAGACTAAGAATTGAAGGTTTTGAGAGAATTTTGAGCTTTGTAATTGAAGAACACGGGTATAAGGCAGCAAGCAAAGGGTAGCAAATGGGTTTTATAGAAGAAAATAGAGTAAAACACGGAACATGCAATTTACCCGATCGGGTAGACATGGATCCGATCGGGGAAACCTGCTGGTCCGGTTTTTGTTTCTATTTTCTTTGCCACTTGCTCTTACCTTCGGGCTATGTCCTTGCACATACTTACTAACCTTAGTGATCTTGACAACTTGGGCCAAGGATAGCTCCTTCTTGTCTCAATAGGTCCTCCGATTCTAAGTACGAAAAACTATATACGAAACATGCATAATAACAAGTAAAACGAAGAAAATGTTCCTAACTATTACAACACAAAATCCAAAAATAGAGTCCAAATAAAGTAGTCCAAAATAAAAATCATTGTCTAATATATAAAAGAAAAAAAATGCATAAAGAAAAAGTAAGGAAAAAGACGGGTTGCCTCCCGACAAGCGCATTTTTAAGTCATGCTAGACTATGTTTTACTATCCCTCCTTAAGCCTTATGAAGGGATTTTAGCTCCTAGTAGCTGGATTCGTCCTTGAAGTTTCCTCATTTACCTTTTTACCAACACCCATGGCAATCTCATCATGCCTCCGCAGCTTTGAAAGCCTCGAGGTCGCCATCTCCAACGCTCAACACATTCCCCTTTTTGTCAAAAGTGGCACTCGATCCATCTATTTCAAACGTGATCTTTTCCCCTTTCACATCTATACAAGCTCCAACCATGTTTAAGAAGGGTCTTCCTAATATAATATAGTCATTCCTTTCCTTCTTTGAATATATGACATAGAAATCGACGGGAACGAGGAAGTACCCAATCCGTATTGGGACATCTTCCACAATTTCTGCGGGAGTATGCATAGATCCGTCGGCTAGTTGAAGACTAGTACTTGTGAATTTCATTTGTATGGGGCAATGGTCATGATAGAAATCAAAAGGCATGACGCTAATAGCGGCTCCTAAATCACATAATGCACCTTTGACCTTATGAAAACACATTGTGAAAGAGATGTTGAAACAACCTAGGTCCTTTAGTTTGGAAGGAATGAGAATCTTCCCTTCTTCAATGGTAGGTTCCTTGGAGTCCTTGGTTGCTTCTTTTTGCCTAGATGTTTTACCAATCCGTGTCTCCAATTTTGAAAAAGCTTCTTTTGTTGCCAAAGTTACTTCTCCAATTCTTTCTTCCAATTTCCCTTGAGCTTTTATCAATTTCATGATCAAGGCTTCGAGACGGGATGTCTTGTAACAACCCGAAAAGTACCCGATTTTTCTAGTAAAAATATTTACTAACACTTTTCAGTAGAACTTAAGTTTTTAAAATAAGAATTTTTGTTCCGAGTCTTATTTTGAAATTCCGCGTTCGTATTTGGAATTTCTGAGAGATTTCATGAAAAGACCGTTTTAGTCATCTTTGACTTTTCTTGACTTTTAAGTCGTCTTTGACTTTTCCTTGACTTTTTAAAGTCGTCATTGACTTTTTCTTGACTTTTAAGTCGTCCTCAACTTTTCTTGACTTTTAAGTCATCTTCGACTTTTCTCGACTTTTCAGTCAACTTTGACTTCCGTTGACTTTTCCCGACTCGTCTCATAAGTATGAAGACCGAAATTTTATTTAAAAAAATAATATTTTTGATTTATTTTTATTTAGATTTATTAAGATTTATCATAATTTAATATAATTATTTTGAATTTATTCGGAATGTAAAGAATAACTTTTACGGTTTTAACCGAACGTCATTTAACTATCCCGACTCATCGTAAAGCGCGAAAACAAAATCGAAACTCGACTTTGGCATGAGTCACACGCGCGTGTCATCGCTTTCCACTCACCATAAGATATTTTAATTGTTTTGAATAAACTAATCAAAATAGCTAGATATTTATTAACTTTATCGATCAGTTAACGAAAATTACGCCAATCGAGCGAAAACAGACCCGACAAGCTCATATCCACACGGCTCAACCTCCCTCTAATAGCCCTTGATATTTTCATTTCTTTTGATACAATAATCATAATATCTAGATATTTGTTGTAATTAACTTTATCGTTAATTATATTTAATCGTTTACCGTAAAATAATTATTAAACGCGAGTCAATTACGTAACAACAATTTCAAAACTCGACATCCTCATTGGCCTATATTTACACGGCTCCAACCACCATCACTACTCACAAACAACTTTTCATTTTACAACAAATCAAATTAAGATCAAAACATCACTTTATTTGATCGTTCTTCGTGTTCTTCGTCGTTCATCATTTGTTATTCATCGTTCTTGAGCAAAACCTTCATAAAATCTTCAATTCTTAATTAAAT
>JAIUZE010008235.1:0-37273 GCA_022085475.1 Heliosperma pusillum | reverse complement strand
ACAAGCGCAAACCTTCCTCTTCCATGGGATTAGTTAAAGCTACCTCGAGTGGGTCTCTATCACAAAGTTTATACATTTGATTCACTAATGGCTCAAAGATATCCAAGAAGAAACAAGATTGATGGTCACTCGGGTGCCTCATGGAGTCATATATATTGTAAGTTAATCTTTTTCCTTCAAACTCCATAGTCAAGCACCCGTTTGAAACAGCGATCTTGGTATTTGAAGTTTTCATAAACGGCCTACCAAGAAGGAGAGGGGTGGCACTAGAGCTAGATTCCATATCTAAGACGTAGAAACCCGCCGGGAAGACAAGATTATCGACTTCCACTAGCACATCCTCTACCATGCCCTTGGGGTAAACACTAGACCTATCGGCAAGTTGAATGACTACCCCGGTTTTAGACAACGGTCCTAAACCTAGGGTCTCATAAATAGATAAAGGCATGACGTTTATAGAAGCCCCTAAGTCTAGCATGGCACGTTTAAAACTTTTTCCCCCAATAGTGCAAGGGATGGTGAACATGCCCGGGTCTCCACATTTCTTGGGCAAATTTTGTTTGAAAATGGCCGACACATGTTCACTCACCCTAACCTTATGGGTTCCCTTCTTTGGATTTCTCCTAGGTGTGCAAAGTTCTTTCAAAAACTTTGCATACCTAGGAACACTATTCAACAAGTTAAGAAGGGGAATGTTAACCTCACATTTTCGGAAAGTCTCATATAAGTCATTCTCCTTGACATATTTCCTTGTGCTTATCAAAGCACTAGGAAATGGGACTTCCGGTATGTACTCCTCCACTTCATCATCTTCAATAGTGTCTTTACCCTTCCTTGAAATGTCTCCCTTGGGGTCCTTGCTTGTGGATCCCCCTTTCTCATTCTTCGATATCTCTTCTTGACCAACCACCAATTCTCCTTGGTCTTCAATCTCAATGGTTTCCATCTCAATATTCTTCATCTTTTCCTTTCCTTTGCCAAGGGGGTGTACTTCTAACTCTTTGCCTCCCCTCAATGTCATGGCACTAGCATTTTCCCTTGGTGGGGGAATGGTTTGAGATGGGAATCTTGTGGAGCTTGAGGCTTGGGATTTTGACAAATTTGATGCCATTTGGGATAGTTGGGTTTCCAAGTTGTTCACCCTAAGGTTGTTAGCCTCCCTATCCTTTCTTGCTTCCTCTCTATCCCTCCTTGCCTCCTCCCTATCCTTCTCTTGATTGGCAAGAAGTGTTTGCAAGATGTCACTCAAGTTCCCTTGAGAAGAAGAAGAATTCCCTTGATTTGGATTTTGGTTTGGTTGTCTTTGGGATTGAGAATTACTTGGAAAATTTGAGTTGTTGGGTCTTGGGTTGTTGAAATTTCTTTGGGGATTTTGGTTGAAATTGGTGTTTCGGTTTTGGGTTGGATTTTGGGCTCTCAAGTGGTTGAATAGGCCATTTTCAAAACTCTTTGACTTGTCTCCTCCCCACCCCAAAAGATCACGATTACCCACTTGGTTATACATTCCTCCACCACTTGGGTTTCTAGCATTGTAATTCCCATACCCCATAGCATTGACACTCTCCATGGTGGCTCCTTGCTCAATCATGATGTAACATGTATTTGTAGCATGTTCACCTCCACAATAAGAACATTCAAGTGATTCGGGGTGTTGAGAAAATGAATTACCTTTGTTAACAACCAAGTTGGATACCAAGCTTTTAAGTTCACCCATCTCTTGCATGAGTTTGTGATTTTGAGAGGCATGAGAATCTTCCATGGAAGATACATTTCTAGAGCTTCCTCCCCTTTCATTCTTCCTCCCGTAGCTTCTTGTGTTCATAGCCAACTTCTCAATAATGTTGTTTGCCTCGGCCACATTAAGTGTATCAATGCCACCTCCGGTGGCGGCTATAATCATTCGTTGGTCGTTTTGGCATAATCCTTCATGGAAGGCCGTCAATAGATCATCCCCCGACATCCCATGATAAGGGCACCTTGCCACGAGGCTTTTGAAACGCTCCCAATAGTCATAGAGAGTTTCCCCCATGTCTTGCTCAATGGTAGTGATGAGCTTCTTTGAGTGGTTATGCCTTGAATCCGGGTAGTCTTTCTCAAGAAATTTCTTCTTCAAACCCACCCAAGTGTTGACGGAATGGGCCGGAAGACAAAATAACCATTCCTTAGCGGCATCTTGTAGAGAGAATGGAAATGCCCTAAGTTTAAATTGGTCTTCGGTCACTCCTTGAGGGATGGCCCCTTGGCATATCATGTGAAATTCGGCCAAGTGCCTATTGGGATCATTCCCCACCATTCCATGAAATCTTGGCAAATTATGAACAAAGAACCCCTTTAGCTCGAAATTTACATCCCCCATGGGAGGGTATGCGATACACAACGGTTGCTCTTCATAGTTTCTTGCCCGGATCTCACCAATAGTTCTATTATCTTCCATTTCGGGTGGGTAGATGATGTTCAAGGGTGGCGGTCTCCTAGGTGGTGATCTAGGTGGTGACACAAACACTTGTTCTTGTGGTTCTTGAAAAATATTGTTCTCAAACTCCTCTTCACTAGGCTCCCTCCAAAAGGGTCTCCTATAGAGGGGATTCGAAAACAACCAATTAGAAATGCTACTAGAAGCCGGGTCAATGTCTTGGTCACCAAGTCCCTCTTGTGACCTAGGCATAAACTCTAAAACACTTCAACAACACAATTAGTAACTTCAACACCAAGTAACCTACAAACAATACAAAAAGAAATATTTGAAAAACAATCTAAACAAATTATGACACTAACAAGAGTTCAATTTGATATTTAGCTATATTGCCTTCCCCGGCAACGGCGCCAAATTTGACGAGCTATTTTACGGTGTCGTTAATTCCACAAATTAGCTAAATCAAATAACAATTTATAAAGCCAAATCTAGACTCAAACCAACCTAAGTAAAGGGTAGTAAGGGTAAGACAAGGATCGAACCCAAGGGAAGGCGATGAATGCTAAAAATCTAATCTAGACTCTTGCTAAAAACCGATTAAACAAATTAATTAATCTAACCACAAATTAAAACACTAATTGAAACAAAGACTTGAATTACTTACAAACTATGATATTCACAATGGTAAACATGTAGATAACAAATAGGAAGAGAGTTTTTCATGAGAAAAGATTATCAAGCCTAAAAATTCACCAACACTAACTAAATACTCAAATATTCAAATAAGGAGAAGTAACTTAGTGCAATTTTCCCAAGTTCCTCCACAATTAACAAAGTAAAGATCCCTCCTTTCCTCCCTTCTCTAATTATCTATTTCAAACTTCTAAGAATTAGCCACCATGAATTAAACCATCCATAAATGACCCAATACAACTAAACCCATACTTATTAAAACATAAGCATAAATAAAGATGCAAGCTTTAAGCACAAAACCAAAGAAGCATGCTAGAATCATGTAATAAAACATTAAACCATGTCCTAAATACACAATAATCCAAATTCCACTAAAAAGATTCCAACTTTTAAACCAAAGTTACAATCTTTCAAGTTGCTTCAACAAATACCAAGACAAATCAACCAAATTCATCAAGACAAAGCAATTTAATCAAACAAACAATTACTAAGATGGTTAGCCTTAACAACAATTCATTCAACAATGAAATTTAAACATAGGAAAATGGAATTAAATAGAGAAGGAAGGATTAAAAGGCCTTACAATACAAAAAGGGAAGAACTTGTTCAAATTACACTAAGCAAAGAAAGATTAGCTACCCATAGTCTTCATAATACAACCAATTTCAAAGTAAAAACCCATTACAAGAGCCAAAGTTTGAAGAACAAAAAGAGAGAATTCTAAGGAAAATAAAATGTTGTATGTTGAATGCTTCATGCCCCTCTCTCTCTTCAGATTTCTTCTTTTATACCCTTGGTCCGCAAACCTAGGGGCCTTGAAAGGTGGGCTTCCAAAAGACAAGACGAGAAAACGAAGAAAACCCGTGCTGAGAGATGACGCAGGCTGCGTCCTACGACGTAGGCTGCGTCGAGCACTGCCCAATTTTTGCCTTGTTTTCCTTCTTGACTTTCGTTGACCCAAGGATATTTGACCCCGCCTTGACTTCCATTGACCCATTGGGCTTGGTCTTCATACCTTGATGATTCATTGCTAGCCCATTCCAATTTTCGGGTTTTTGGGTCTCGGGTTTTCGGGTTTGACTTTCATTGACTTTCGGGATTTGACTCTCAAAAATGACTTAAAATACTAAATACTAACATTCTTACAAAAACTAAAATTAACATAAAACATAGCTAATGACCCGTAAAAAGTAAAACGAAAGACTCTAAAAATTACTACTAGACACGACAATATTTGACGTTGTCAGACTCCATAACGTTGTCACAAAATTGTCCTGCGAGATATCATTATAACTCGCATATGTGATCGATCAGTCAACTGTTTGACTTATGGCTCGTTGAACCCACCATCAATCGACTGCACAGAATAATTGCCAGAGTTATCAGCTCATGTAGGCGATTACGGACCAAAACAAATATAATGTAATTCAGTTCACTTTGTGGTGTTCAATGTTGTCAGTACAACCCACATGAAAAACAAAATATAAAACAAAACGATGATTTTATAGATAGTTTTTATGAAAAAGATACAGGTGTCTAATCCATACAAAACAACTAATACAACTCAGGAACACGTTTGATTCCCATGGAAATAACGTGCCCTTCATGTTTATCATATCTCAATGGTTTAGTGAGAGGATCTGCGACGTTATCATCCGTAGCAATCTTGTCTATCACTATTTCCCTTTGCTCCACGTAATCTCGGATCATGTGAGCCTTCCGTTGTACATGCCTAGACTTGTTGCTGGACTTAGGCTCCTTAGCCTGGAAGATGGCACCACTATTATCACAATAGATGGTGATCGGGTCATCCGAACTAGGAACTACAGTTAGTCCTTGTAAGAATTGACGCATCCATATAGCTTCCTTCGCAGCCTCTGAAGCAGCATAGTACTCGGACTCAGTCGTAGAATCTGCTATAACAGTTTGTTTGGAGCTTTTCCAGCTGACCGCAGCGCCATTAAGAGTAAAAACGAATCCAGACTGAGATTTCGAGTCATCTCGATCCGTTTGGAAGCTAGCATCTGCGTAACCGATTGCGCATAGCTCAGTGTCGCCTCCATAAGTCAATACCCAATCCTTAGTCCTCCGTAGGTACTTAAGGATATTCTTAACAGCCATCCAGTGTGTTTCACCTGGATTGCCTTGGTATCGACTCGTCATACTCAATGCATATGCCACGTCTGGACGTGTGCATATCATGGCATACATGATCGATCCTATAGCTGATGCATAAGGAATCCGACTCATGCGCTCGACCTCTTCTGATGTCTTTGGTGCTTGAGCTTTACTCAACTGCATCCCAGAGACCATTGGAAGGTTCCCCTTCTTGGAGTTGGTCATGCTGAACTCTCAAGAATCTTATCTATATAAGACTCCTGACTGAGGGATAACATCCGTCGTGATCTATCTCGGTAGATACGGATCCCCAAAATTCTTTGTGCCTGGCCCAGATCTTTCATCTGGAAATGGTTCTTTAACCAAACTTTTACCGAAGTTAAGAGAGGTATGTCATTCCCAATCAAGAGTATGTCATCGACATACAATATTAGGAAGACAATCTTGCTCCCACTCGACTTGATATATAAGCATGGTTCCTCGACCGATCGAGTAAATCCATTCTCTTTTATCACCTGGTCGAAACGATGATTCCAACTCCGAGAAGCCTGCTTAAGTCCATAGATGGAACGCTTAACGCTTGCATACCTTCTTAGGATTTTTAGGATCAATGAAACCTTCGGGTTGTACCATGTACAACTCCTCCTCCAAATAACCGTTTAAGAAGGCGGTTTTCACATCCATCTGCCAAATTTCATAGTCATGAAAAGCGGAATCGCAGCATGACTACGGGTGCAAAGATTTCATCATAATTCAATCCGTGCACTTGAGTGAAACCCTTTGCCACTAGTCGTGCCTTGTATGTATCTGGTTGTCCTTCTACAGAATGCTTTATCTTGTAAAGCCATTTGCACTGAAGAGGCCGAACCTTATCAGGTAAGTCAACCAGATCCCATACGTCATTCTCATACATAGAGTCCATCTCGGATTGCATGGCATCAAGCCATAGCTTAGAGTTGGAACAGGTCACAGCACCTTTATAGGTAGCGGGTTCGTTACTCTCAAGGAGTAAAACGTCATCACTCTCATTCTCCTCGACCATACCAATGTATCTGTCTGGAGGAATAGAGTGTCTACCCGACCTCCTAGGTTCCAAAGGAATATTAACCGCAGCCGATGATGAAGGAACAGTTTCCTCCATTGGTTGCTCGGTTGTTGGTTCTTGAATCTCCGACAGTTTGAAGGTTCCATTACTTGTCCTATTCTCGAGAAATTCTTTCTCTAAGAACGTCGCACTAGCCGCAACAAAAACTCGATGTTCGGTAGGCGAGTAAAAGTAATGACCAAACATCCCTTTTGGATAACCAATAAAGTATGTCTTGACCGATCGTGGGCCGAGCTTCTCGTCAGGTCTCCACTTGACATAAGCCTCGCAGCCCCAAACCCGAATAAAGGACAAGTTAGGGACCGTTCCCTTCCATAATTCATATGGAGTCTTGTCTACAGCTTTAGACGGACTTCGGTTAAGTATTAGAGCAGCTGACAAAAGAGCATAACCCCACAATGAATCAGGTACAACCGTGTGACTCATCATGGATCGAACCATATCAAGTAATGTTCGATTTCTCCGTTCGGACACACCATTCAATTGTGGTGTTCCAGGTGGAGTTAACTGCAGTACTACACCACAGTCTTTAAGGTGTCGATCAAACTCCTTCGAAAGATATTCGCCACCACGATCTGAACGTAGTGCTTTAATCTTTCTATCCAGCTGGTTTTCAACCTTATTCTGGAATTCCTTGAACTTGTCAAAGGACTCACTTTTATGCTTCATTAAGTAGACATAACCATATCTACTCAAATCGTCCGTGAAAGTGATAAAATATCTATAGCCATCTCTAGCGTTGATTGACATAGGTCCACACACATCAGTATGTATGAGTCCTAATAGGTCAGCAGCGCGCATTCCAACACCTTTGAAGGAAATTCGAGTCATTTTGCCTATGAGACATGATTCACACGTGCCAAAAGATTCATAGTCAAATGGGGAGATAGTCCCATTATCAATGAGCTTCTTCACGCGTTTTTCATTTATGTGTCCCATACGGCAATGCCATAAATAGGTTTGATCTTTGTCACCAACCTTTGCTTTCTTACTACTCACATGCAGTATATCTGTGGTTTGATCTAAAACATAAATCCCATTCATGGAAACTGCTTTACCATAAATCATTTCGTGTAAAGAGAAAATACAGCTATTATCCTTTATTACAAACGAAAAGCCGTCTTTATCAAGTACGGAAACTGAAATAATGTTTTTAGATAAACTGGGTACATAGTAACAGTTATTCAGAAATAACTCAAATCCACTCGGGAGTTGGATTACATATGTTCCCACTGAAACGGCAGCTACTCTTGCTCCATTCCCCACTCGCAGGTCCACATCATCCCTTGCAAGAGTTGTGATGTTTCTTAGACCCTGCAAATGATTGCACAGATGAGAACTACAACCAGTATCTAGTACCCAAGTTCCGAAACTTGCATGGTTGATCTCAATCATATGAATAAAAGAAGAAGACATACCAACAGGAGAGACGCGGCCTGCTTTAATGTCCTCTCGCTACACGAGGCAGTTCCTCCTCCAATGCCCAAACTTTTGGCAGTGGTGGCACTCCACGTTACCTTCATCGCTCTTTGTCTTGCCTTGTGAGCTACCGCTAGTCTCACCAGGCCCACTCTTGCCTTGCCCTGGCTTTTTGAACTTCGGCTTCCCTACAGCTAGGTTGGCCTGAGCCTTGCCCCTACCTTTGCCCTTGTTGGTAATCATGAGAACGTCCTGTTTCAGACTCCCACTCAATTTCAGATCACTCTCTGTCTGTACAAGGAGTGAGTGGAGCTGATGAAGACTCTTCTTCATATCATTCATATAGTAATTTGCCCTGAAAAGGGCAAAACCATCATGAAGTGAATGAAGAACGCGGTCTATGACGATCTTCTCATCGATTTTGCAACCAAGTGCCTCCAGTTTCTCGACATTCTCAATCATGTCAAGAATGTGTGGGCTAACTGCTTGGCCCTTCTGGAGTTTCGCTTCAAAGAAGCGACATGTATCCTCATAGCTAACGATCCTCGGAGCTTTTGAGAACTCGTTAGAGAGCGTGGTGAAAATCTTGTTTGCACCTTGGGCAATGAATCGCCTTTGCAAATTGGATTCCATTGAAAAGATGAGTACGTTCTTTATCGCACCCGCCTCCATTACGAAATCACTATAAGCAAGTGATTCATTTGCTCTTGCATTGGGGCCTGGGTTTGGCGGTAGTGGCTCAGTCAAGTACTTGAGCTTACCGTCAGCAATGGCAGCATTCCGTAATGCCGCCTCCCAGTCCGCAAAGTTGGACCCATCATTCTTCAGTCGCGTGGACTGATTCATGTTGTCCATAAAGATCTTTAGCCAGGACTCGCGAGCGAGTGTAGCACTTGGCATTGGGTCGTGTGTACGTCCAGCCATTTGTTATTAGCAGTTTATATCTGAATATTTGACTGTGGAAAAAGAAAATAAATATGATAAGTTTCATCGTTTTAAATTTGAGTCTAATGGAAAAACTGTTTAATTCGATGACTCGTGCATTTATACAATTGACCTTCCTCAAGAATTATATAAATGATCCCAAGACTCAATTTCTGTAAATTGATAAGCCAACCTCTTGGCTAATTCTACTTTTAGAATTCCTGGTCGATAAATTTCTGTAAATTCTATCTTTAGTCCATCATAATCACGAGATATTACTCGTACTATAATGTTGAGATAAAATAGGTCAACACTCACTACTTACCCAACGTAGAAGGGGTCATATTATGACTTCCGACGAAGAAGGGGCTCATAGTAGTTTTCCTATAAAGACTAGTCTCAATTTTAATTTATAGGGGAAGGTCCCATCATCTTAACTTAAATTCATTTTAAGTGAACGAATGTCTAGCAACTCGAGAATGATTTAACTAAGGTGATGGCCCTAAAAGCGAGTGACATCTGTATGTCCATGATTAAAATATTCAACCTATATGAATCATTTTCATGCATTTTAGGTTTAGGTGGTTTGGTTTAGGCGGAATATGATGCAATTATATCTATCATGTGATGGAAAGTAAACGAGAATGAAAAACGTAAAGGAAAAACATGTCCTAGTGTGGCCTATCCTACCAAAAAGAATAAAATACAACTTGGAATCCAACTGATTGGACCCTCGAAGCTTGACTTGATCATCCTTTTTGGTCCATGTAGCGGGAGTGAGCTCCAATCTCCATCTTTAGTCTTCTTAGAAATTACAACAAATAAAATTACACTGATCCTATTTATTACATTCTAATTTCAAAACCCAAAACTAAAAAATGGAGATTCAAGATCTCAAATTACATCCAAGACTATGTTACCATCATTACGGTAACACAATCTACTAAGGCCACACTAAGTTACAACTGATTGTAAAAATACGTTAAAAATTCACTCAAACAATCCAAAAACATTATAAAAGCATCAACTAAAATAAAACATGCAAGACATAATACAGTTATTACGATGTTTTATTATCCAAACCACCCTTAAACATAGATTATAATTATGTGGTGATTCCGTAATTACCACATCAATTACAATCTCGATTCATTTTACTGATAAAATGAATTATCCTAAACATTTCAAACTGCTTCAAAATGTAAGATATTAAGCATATGTGAACCGTTTCACATTAATTATACACAATCCGAATGATGTACAATTAAAGGCCAAAAACTTGAACACGAAAAAACAGAAATTTTTTCGGCAAAAATATCTTTTTTTTTTTTTTTTTTTTTTAGCAAAACGGTCCTTATCGACAAAATAGGGAAAAATTAATATCCTTTCAAATGATAAACTCATTCAACATCATTTCCATTTTCATTTTAATCTAATCTTTATTAAATTAAAACATGTACAAATCTATTGTATGTTATTTTAACAGATTAAAATAACAAAATAAATCTAAATGAAAACGAATACGAAAGGAAATACGATACTGTAAAGTACTCGATCGAGAAGAAATTAAACAATAAAGTCTCTCGATCGACTAATTCTTCCTAGTCGACAAACAGGGACCTCGATCGAGTATAAACATCACTCGATCGACCAACAAAAATGAGAAAACTGCTCGATCGAGCAAAAACAAGTACTCGATCGACCAAAAGGTTTAGAAAACTGCTCGATCGAGTGAATACAAAGACTCGATCGACCAAAAAACTCACAAAAACTGCTCGATCGAGACACTAAAGTCCTCGATCGAGTCAAACACCCAGCGGCATAAACAGTTTCGGTTTATGAAATCAAATTAAAACAATTTCGTGGCCTATGCTCTGATACCACTTGTGGGAAATCGGTATTACCACAATACAATTATTATAGGATTATAACGAAAAAGTAATAACTTGATTATACTAGTCATAAACGAAAACAAGAATAAAAGTATAGATTTAGAAATCAACCTCCGGTCCTAGCAATTGGCGTAAAGAACAGAGATATCAAAGTAGATATCCTCCTAATCGTTGCACCCAAGACTGTATGAGAAATGCCCTTGTGTTGCTAGAAGTTTTCAAAAGTTACTGTTAACCTTTTGTTTTGTGTTTTGTCAAAAGTTTCTGTAAACTTTTGTTTCTGTGTGAATGATGGAGGCAGTAGTGAGGAATTAGGTTAGAAAAAGCAAAATCTCTATTTACTCTTTTCTGCTCACCTATTTCTCACGGCACATAGGGTTTTTATATGGGGAGATTTTTGTCTCCTCAAAATTAACTACCCATTGACTAAAAACCGAGTGTATCTGGATACTTTCGTTTTTGGTCATTTTAGCTTCCAATATAATGTAATATCTTATAATCGTCGTTTTACCTGGACCGACATTATGATACATCATTAATTATAAATATCCGTATATTTATAATTTGCCAATTAATTATAACGGTTTATGTTTAATTAGCTTACATTATATATCCAATTTACGAATTACAGTTAATTCGTCTCAGCTAACTTTATTTAATCGTTATTAAATAATCGTCTCATCATCACATTGACTAACCTTTTAGTCAATTACACTGACTAACCTTTTAGTCATATAATAGGGTATCAATATGATTATTTTCTCAAATAATCACATCTCTCAAACACATCCTTTAGGTGTGACTTTTAGGGACCAGTTGATCACCGCCATCTGTATGACAATAACGTCAAACTTATCTAGCAAGCCAACCGTTATTGATAAACGTTAATCAACTGATTATTATACAAAGTATACCCTGTGAACCTACAGAGATTTATTTATGTTATTGCACTAACTGTGGAGGACACTGGCTCCAACAGCCTTCTACCAAAAGTACTTTCCCCCAGAAAAGACCGCTTTGTTGAGAAGTCAAATCACTGGTTTCCAACAAGAGGATGATGAGAGCCTATATGAAGCCTAGGAGAGGTACAAGGACTTGCAAAGAGAGTGTCCTCATCATGGGATAGATCCATGGCTCCTTGCCATCACATTCAATAATGGGTGTTATATAGAGTCCCGTCGTATCCTTGATTCTGCTAACAATGGAAGATTTGATCAAATCAATGTTGAAAATGCTCAAACTACCATTGAATCCATGGCAATTCATGATTCTCAATATAGAAACTCCCGCTCCATACCATCGAAATCTAAGCACGAGGACCCCACTTTGACATTTTACAAGCTCAAGTAGCCCTTCTCACACAAAAGTTAGAACAAATTCAATCCTTTACATCTCAACAATGTGGCAATGGTGTAAGTAAACTTGAAGCCATGATGCTGCAATTGGCTCAAAGGCAAGACACCATGATAGCTAAATTCCAAGAGAGCGATCAAGCTAAGGATGCCGCCATCAAATTGTTGGAAGCTAAAATTTCCCAATATGCCTCTTCTAATACCTACCAAAAGCAAGGGCAGCTGCCTTCACAATGTTACCAACCTCACGAAACTGTAAATGCCATTTCCTCGAGAAGTGGTAAGCATAATGATGAGCCCGTGGTTGTTGATGTTGAAGATGAGGTGCCCATGTCAAAAGGGAAAGAGCCCGAGATTCCTATTGAGATCAAAGTTCCATTTCCCCAAAGATTAGCCAAGCACAAGGAGGAGGCAAAGTATGGTAAATTCCTTGACGTCGTTAAGAACTTAAAGGTAACAGTCCCTTTCATTGAATTGCTTTCCCAAGTTCCTTCTTATTCCAAGTTTATGAAGGAAGTCCGCAACAAGAAGAGATCCTTCAATGAGATGAAGACCGTAGCTTTCACTGAAGAGTGTAGTGCACTCTTGCAAAATAAGTCTCCACCAAAACTTAAGGGCCCTGGTAGTGACTCCATCTCTTGCACTATAGGCACATATACCATTGATAAGGCCCTTTGCGACCTAGGTGCTAGTGTAAGTGTCATGCCATTTTCTATGTTTGAAAAACTTAACATGGGTGCTTTGAAATGCACTAATATTACTTTGCAAATGGCGGACCGTTCTCTAAAACAACCTATGGGTGTTTTAGAAGATGTGCCTGTTAAAATTGGTAAGTTTTTCATTCCCGTTGACTTTCTAGTACTTGACATGGCCGAGGACTCTCAAATCCCAATCATTTTGGGAAGACCCTTTCTGCACACCACTGGTGCAGTTTTTTGATGTCAAGAATGGGAAGTTAACATTAGAGATAGGAGATGACAAGGTGATTTTTAGTAAAAATTCCACCGTTCGGAGTCCCGTGTTAGAAGACTCATGTTATGTGCTTAATGTTGATGACTCTTCTATTGTTTCTTCTATGCCTCGATCCTTACTGACGGATCCGCTGGAGGCACATGTTAGTGTTGATTCTCTTGCAGGTGATCAAACTAAAAGCACTACTGCTAAAAGTGCTAGAAGGGGCTATTTCCGGAAAAGCTTGGCATGGATGGAGAATGTAAAGAACGTTATGAAAATGAGCTTGGATGATAGTGAGCTTAAAGATAAAGGATGATTTCAAAGAAAGAAATGAAGTCTAGCAAGACTTTTAAATTGCGCTTCTCGGGAGGCAACCCGTGTTCCTTTTCTTTTTGCATTTTTATTTTTGTATTCCCATTTTCATTGTTAGGATTTATTTTGCAGATGAAAGAGTTTTTGAAGAATCTATGAAGACCTTCCTTGTCAAGTCCAAACGACTAGCTTAGGGGAGTCCGCGCTGGCTAGTAAACTTCATTCTTCTTTCATTTTTCCTTTCTTCCCATTAAGCATCTCATTGCATATTTTGTCTTTGTGCTCACATTGAGGACAATGTGATGTTTAGCTTGGGGGAGGGATTGCATTTTCCCATTTTGCATTTTAATTGTTTATAATTTTCATATTTTGAATAAGAAAGAGAAGATTTTAGAGAGAAAATTTTAAATTTTTGAACACAATTGAATGCTTTTCATGCTTTGCTTGCTTGTTTACCATGCTATCATGTTACATGTCTGAAACTTAGAGCTTTCATAAGATAATGATTCAGTATTCATTGAATTGTGCATACATGGGGAAGTCTTGTAAACAGTAGGCATGGGATGAATCTATAGATGAGTACGCTTGATCTTGACATTTGGCAAACAACATATATTGTAAGGTAGAACCTCCTTAGACTGGTACATCTATACCCAGTCTCATCTAGGTGTGTGTAGTTCTCCTTGTGATGTGTGTCATGTCAAAACGCATAAGTATGGTTCTCATTTCATTTCTATAAGCATTGCATTCATGATTCACTAAGATTTGAAGCCTTTTTCACTTTGAATTACACCTCAAATAAGCCCCTTCATACAAATGTTTTGACAAAATAATAGCTACATACAAAAACTGCCTACCTTTTGAGCTAGTAGCTAGACTATGATGTATGGGTGCTCTTTTGAGAAGATTTGTTCTTATCTGTCAAAGTGAATTTGGAGAACGAAAAATATTCAAAAAAGAAAAAAAATGAAATATAAAGAAGAGGAAAGAAGAAAAAAATCGAAAAAGAAAGAAAAAAACTAAAAGAAGAAGTTGTGAGTATCTCCTAAGAAATGTCAAGTCAATATTCAGAAGGAGTTTACCCTTGTGTTTCGTGTGTAATAAGCCAATCCGTTCATCCTGGCTTCGTTATTCGTCTTCTGGGAAATTAATCGGAAGTTTGGATTGAGTATTCATTTATCATTGGTCAGTTGCTAGCTCATTCTAACCTTCACTTGACCATAACTGTTTGTCCACCTTTCACCCATTTCCCAAAGCCTTCTTCTTATTTTTCGGCTTCTTTTCTATGTGCATTGTGATCTTTGACTTGTGTTTTGAATTGTTTACCATATTAGATTGCGGACACATTTTCATAAGTCGTAGATAGGTGAGTGTCTCAAAAAACATTTACACATAAAGAAATCACCTTTTACATACATTGAGTGTTCGAGTGTGCCGTGAGAGTCCATTTGTCAAAAGATCATGCAAGAGCCGAAAATCTATAGTGAAATTCTTTGTGCTACGCCGTTATGTAAATCTCAGCCATGTTATGTATCATTCTTGCCCACGTTGTTTTTTTGGGTTATGATTCATTATGTTTCCAAAAGCTTTATGTTGAGATTTGTTTCTTGATGGTGTAGTAGCCAACGCTTGCAACCTTGTCCTGGTATTGTTTGTTATGTTTGCTTGAGGACAAGCAAAGGTTTAACTTGGGGGAGTTTGATAAGTGAATATTTGTATGGTTTTAACCCCCAATTTAGCTCGGTTTTGTATGTAATTTGTGCTTTGTTAAGCCACTTTATGAGCTAATATCGTCTTCTAGGCGAATTCCTATGTTCTAACATGTTTTGTAGGGAAAGTGACGTTTCTACGCCCTTTTTCTATATTCCCGAGCATTTGCCTAGAACCCGACGATTCGAAGAAGCAAGCTTCACCAAGTGAAAGGCATTTCAAGAAGGTTCACTAATTCGAAAGAGAGAAGAAGCAAAGACAGTTTCGTAGTTGTCGGAAGGTCAATCAATTAGGCGGAAGAATTCATCACTTTACATCAAACCCTATCAACAAACCCGACTCAAGAGGTCAAGGGGGATGTTGGAAGTCAAGTCAAAGCAAAGGAAGATGAAACGTTAGTCAAGGTCTTCCAGAAGACCACATACCCGATCGGGTAAGTGTGTACCCGATCAGGTATCCTTGCTGATCCGAGCATGACGGCTTCTTCTTCCTACTTTTGTCCTATGTGTTTAATGCCCGACCTCTTCTCCACGAAACCCTAATACTATAAATAGATGCTCTAGCCTCTCATCTTATCACACGCAATCCATCTTACAATCCTCTTCTCTTCTCTTCTGACATTTCTCTTTAGATTAGGAGGAGGGGGAACTAGCCTCCCTTCTCTCATTTTCTTCTTCTTTAGTCTTTAGTTCTTAGTTTATTTCTGTCCCTTTCATATCAAAACATTAGCTTATATTAATAAGAATTCCATCCTTGTAATCTCCTTTGTGTGATTCAAGCGTAGTAATTGGTGGATCATTTATTATGTGCAAGGATTTTCTATTATTGTTATCATTATCGTCATTGATGGTCATATAGGTATTTCTGTTTTATCCCTTGTTTAAAGTTCTTATTGTTTTCCATTTGATTGTTATTCGCTTTACATACTGTCTTAGATTCATTTTAATACCGTTATAATCGTTGTTTCATTTCCTAGATTGTCATATAGCGTCGTTATTATCGCCACATAGAGAGTCTAAATTATTGTCAAAATCAACTAAATATGCCTATCTTAACTTTCATTGTTAATATCATCTTAGTCTTAAACATAATCATGAGTGAGTAGTCACCTTTCTAGGGTATAGGGTAGCCATGTTAGATTGATTAAAAGATGTTAATTGGATAAAGAAATTGTGCCTTTAAAACGTTGTGTCTATGCATGTTTGGATTGTAACGATAGTTAACAATTTCTGGCCGGAAATCATTGACTAGTATGGAATTCTTTTCCAAGGTAGACATACGAGAATTGAATAGACAAAGCATAACATGGTAGATTAAGACCTAGTAAATCGCCTAAAAAGCCTGCTAGACCATCTGATCTATGATTGTAATGAACACATCATTCTTACGAACTCACAATGAATTATTTGCATGTTCCAAATCCAATTTCATCAATATGTCAATTTACATGTGTGAACCTACTTCCCTAGATGTTTTTTTCATCATTGTTAATTCATCATTAGCTTTATTGTTTTCGTTTTAGTTTGCTTTTATTTTGTTTTCATTTATGCTTTTTATTAGTTTAGATATCAAAACTCCAAAACCCAGAAATTCGTTAGATAAGACTCAATTGCGAGACAATTCACATTCTATAGGAAACACCATCTCCCTGAGGATCGACCCCTACTTCCCTAATTACATTAATTTGTTATTAGCCTAGTCTGGGTAATTTATCTTTGTATCGGGCTCGCGACAAGCACGATCAATTCGTCAATTCCTATGACTACCAAACAAAGACAAATTGCATACTATGCCAAACAATTTAATACCCTTGCTATGTGTCTTAGCAAACTAGCTCACCCGAAGGTTAAATCAATTTTTTAGTGCAAACAGTCCAAGAACGACTATGAAACAAAAAACTGTCCAACGACTATCGAATCAAAAACTGTCCAACAACGACTACCAAATCAAAAACAGTCCAAGACCGACTCTCAAATCAAAAACTGTCCAACAACGACTATCAAATCAAAAACAGTCCAACAACGACTATCAAATCAAAAACTGTCCAACAACGACTATCAAATAAAAAATTGTCCAACAACGACTATCGAATCAAAAACTGTCCAACAACGACTACCAAATCAAAAACAGTCCAACAACGATTATCAAATCCAAAACTGTCCAACAACGACTTCAAATAAAAAATAGTTCAACAACGACTATCAAATCAAAAACAGTTCAACAACGTCTATCAAATAAAAAACAGGTCAACAACGACTATCAAATCAAAAAAAGCTCAACGACGACTTCAAATAAAAAAAAGTCTCTCCAGTCAAAAATTACAAACAAAACAAAATCTCTCAAATAGTCGTCTTTTCAGTCAAATCAATTTGCAGTTACCATGTCTCCACGCCCTTTGGGACGACCCTTTCATTCATTTAGGTGAGTGAGAGAGATACACAGATCTCCAGTGTCTTCTAACACCATTAAAACCTTCCACTCCATTCCATTTCGATCATTCTTGTTTAACATCTAAGAATTCGATAGATGTACACTAAGCTTATACGGTCACAAAAGTATTTTGTTTCTATAGTATTAGTTTTGCGTAACCCGCAGAGCTTGTTACTATAAAGAGGGCAAAACTCATTCAAATTCTCTTTTCTGCTTGTTACGACATGGCCGCCAAATGAGCACGCTTATTCATTTTCTTTCCATCTTTTTAAGGGAATCATTTCACTCCTCTTTTCTTCATTTCAAACACTCACACGTGTCTGATCAATTCAAACACTTACACATGTGTGGTCATTTCAAACACTTACACATTTCCTTTAAAATTCTTTTTTTTATGGGGGTAGCCTGTTTTGCGCCAGTTTAGGTCACCAAAATGCTACGTGTAAATTATGAGAATTCTATGTGATTTTCGATAGCTTGACAACAGAAAGCGTCGTCTATCAAATCTGTTTTTTTAGACTAACCTGCAGGAACAAAGATCACCCAACAGTAAAGGCACTCATGCCATCATATACAACCGAAAGAAGGCATATACATTAAGTTGGGGGCTCTCGCCCAAAACAAAGTCAAAAATCCAAATGTACAAAAATCAAACGCATTCATATACAACAAAAATAGCTAACACCTTGAGGTAAGCTAGGGGCTTGACACCTGCCCCCTCGATTTCAAATCAATTAAAAAAAACTCTTTAATTGACGATCGTTCGTCATTTCTTCAAATAATTCAATTCAAACTGTGACAACCCTCGCGAATGCGGAAATATAAAACATACAAGCATGTGAAATAATATGCGGAAATACGGTATTTTAAAAACCTTTAAACATGCAGGATATATAACACGAGGTGTGTCAAAATATTACAACTAAATACGGAAATACAACAAAGAGACGGGGTCTCTTAAAATGTTAGCAAAGGACAAGTGTTTAGCAAAACTAGCTAAAATCGTCTAGAGGTGAAACTTCCAGGGACAACGCCCGCTAGCTCACACCCAAACCCCAAAACATCATATCCAAAAAGGCATCCAAGCAAGCAACCTGTTCATTCATGAAAAACATGAACGCCACAGTCAGTGGGGAGTAACTCCGGGTTCTCCCAGCCATATCACATCAAACGTACATATAAGGAAATACAAAAGTAAAATCATGCATATATAGATATACATGTGAGTTGTGATAAGAATAAATAGGCAATTCTATAGATAATGATAAGAGCATAAGAGGCACAAATCCGAATCCATCATGTTATTCAAAGACTCGGGGAAGACACTCTTAGGCAACCGAATACGCTCACTAGGGCTTACATCTCACCGTTAGCGGTATAAGTTTGATAAGATTGAGACTCGACAAACAAACCAAGCCAAGTCATTCAATGATCAATCATATAATCATTCATGTAATCATCCATCCAAACACACCGACACAATGACGACATCTCTCACGGTAAATGAAACGCACTAGCATCGTGTACAATAGCAAGACAAGTCAATGGAAGTCCACAGGATAAGACGTTTCCCTGAACCGTATACGATAAGACGTTTCGTATACTCATGACCCAGACAAACAAGTTCACGGGATAAGACGTTTCCCGGAATCATGTACGATAAGACGTTTCGTACACACAAGACTCTAATCCTCTCGGTAGGATGACGATAATAATACGGTCCTAGTCTAAACCTGGCCAGACTCTCGGGATAAGACGTTTCCCGATTCGACATGTGGTAAGACGTTCCACATCCAAGACTCGGTCAATCATAGACGCCGAGTACCCCAAATTCGGTAGATCAATTCACGAAAGAGGCGGAAAGAGATCTATAGTCAAAAGTCAAGCTAGTACGCTACAGGCAATAACACCACCTCGCAAGTATACAACATTTGACGGCCGGGTCGATCAACGCATTGCGTTCACCTCCTAACAACGTCGTCATATCCCCACTAAAACATGCATACAAGCATCAAGGATACACCCCATCGCTCCGACATTCCAGTCTAACGAGTATAAGGTGTAGCCGGGAAATGAGAGTTCATAGCACAAAATCATTAGTGCTCAAATCATAACATATGTAAAACCGACTCAAAAGAGGGATATACCAAAAACCGTCACAAAACATGAGAATAGGGAATCATATAAGTTTAAATATGATAAAAATGAGTTAATACATGATACATAAGCATTAGAACAAGTTTATGAAGCATAATGAATAAGAAACATAGTTACCTCTCCAAAACAACAAGTTTGGAAACTAACTAAAACAAGGGTTCACTTCAAACTGTCATAACTAGAGTTCTAGACATGTAAATACAGAAATTCCAAGTCGAGGTGATAGCTTATCCTCTTACGGTTCCAACGAATGGTCACAAGCCCAAAACAAGCAAGTAACGAAGGAGATATGATCATTCTACCAAAAAGGGTCAGTGCAGTGAAACTGCACAAGTCACGACCGTGACTTGTATTTCACGACCGTGAAATGGGGTTTCACGACCGTGACATGCCATCTCACGACCGTGAGATGTGTGACCAATCACAGAGAACCTCAAACATAAATTCAATCCTTTGAGTTCCCCCAATTCTCAGAATTCAGGTCTAAGAAACGATCAAACAATGCAATAGGCATCTGCAGCTAAACAATCATTCAAAATAACAACAATCATCATCCATAACATGATTCTAAAACT
Source organism: Heliosperma pusillum (assembly GCA_022085475.1). Taxonomy (NCBI): domain Eukaryota; kingdom Viridiplantae; phylum Streptophyta; class Magnoliopsida; order Caryophyllales; family Caryophyllaceae; genus Heliosperma; species Heliosperma pusillum. The sequence continues at coordinate 17,219 of JAIUZE010008235.1, read as the reverse complement.
TACTTAATAGTATTCTAAATACGATTACTAGCCTAGAAAACACATAAAACACGTAAATGATATCGAGTAACCCTTCACCGTTACATTTTCGCGTCTTTAAACGGTTTCTAAACCTTCCTAGTCTCCACCTACATACAATTAGATAATAAAAGATGAATATCATTCACCTTGAGAAAGACGGATAATTTAAAAAGCGAGAAAGACGGTAATTTTATTACCAATACGGATAGAGGAAGGCAAGAGGGAAAGAATGAGACGAACTTACGAGAATTTCAACAAGAAACGAAGAAGATACGGCGATTCAAAGACGGATCGAAAATGGAGGAAAGGTTTTATGGTTTCTTAGAGAAGAAGGAAGAGTTGAGTTGTGTGGAATGAATATTAGGTTAAGGAGTATGAGGGAGTATAAGTAAAGGGTGAGTCGGAAAAGTCAATGAAAGTCAAAGGCGGCTCAAAAGTCAAGAAAAGTCAAACTCGCCTTAAGACGGGATTCTCATGGAATCTCGCGGAAATTCCAAATACGAACTCGGAAATTCTAAATTCGACTCGAAACTTTAAATTCTAAATTAAAACTTAAATTTGCTGAAAAGATTTCGTAAAGTATTTCTACTAGAAAAATAGGGTACATTTCCGGGTGTTACAATCACCCCACCTTTTTAAAAAGTTTCGTCCTCGAAACTTGAGAGTAGAAAACAAAAGTTATAAGGACCAATTCGTTTTCTCCAAATTGGTATTCAAAACATTTTCAAGGAAATGTATTTCAAAAGCATGACATTTTCCAAAAAGGGATAGGAAAAGTTTTCCAAAGTAACTCTCTTTTTCTGTGGAACGAAATTGTTCTTGTCGTGCACACAAGAACACCAGCATTCCAAAGTAAAGACAAGATTAAAATTAAATCATACGTTGATAAGTGCAGAACCAGTCATTAGACGTCTCCAATAACAAGTTCTAGCATTCAACTAAACGCAAAATCCAGTATAAAAGCGAAAGAAATATATTTTCTCCAAAAAGGAGGTACACAATCCATCTTTAAACTTCTTTGAAAAGTTAAATTAGAAATACAATATAGAAATTTGAAGGTTTTATCAAAGATAAAATCAAATAACACGACATTACACGTACATAGAGCGACTCAAACATCCAGTTCACAAATCACGATAACAAAATATATACAAAACACGCAAAAACAAAACAAATAGAACTCTTTGGGGATATGAAGAATCACGATGAAGTCGGCACGAAGATCTACAAGAACTCGATAGTACTAACTCTACTGATACTCTAATCCTCAAGAGGATGTAATTTACCCAAGTTACACCTCAACATTTTCAATCATTAGACTTCTACTGAAACATTCCCTAATCACGAAACTTCGAGTAACAAATCCCAATTATTCGAATCCAATTAGAATCTACTAAGGTCCATCGGCACGGGTAATGGTTTAAGGTTTAATCCACAAAATTTCTCCTTTCAAACTTAATGCGATAATAAAACCACTTAATTATTCCTTTACAAAGGCCTCTTACAAGGGACCATCATACCACGAGCAATCATCAAAGTAAGGTACACCTAGACTTGATAAATCGACTACAACCCAATTCATCCATCATTTCATATCACACGGATTCCCAATTGCGGAATTGTACTCAAGTATAATAACATTCCTTTAGATCAAATATTCAACACCACCTCAAAGGTTTCTTTAATTGAAAGCTAACATACTCTCTATATCGGTCATTTTCAAGTCTATCAGCCCACACGAAGTTCATTATTATCAAAGTACAAGATCAGCCCAAAACAGTCATTCATTAACATCCCAAGGTATTTCCATCATAGCTCACATCATCGAATCTCGCTCATATCTATAATCCTCAAGTAATATGGTTCAACTTACAACAAAACCTTACTACTTCAAACGAGTTTCCGATACCATAAGATAAGATCATATCTTTAAATCCAAGAACTATAGCCAAATGCTTTTCCACCAAGCCTATACTCACAACCACACAATAGGAAGCCATGCACAAGAAGTCGCTTAACCTCAAAAGTATTTCGCACCTCAAGATATCATTTAAAGCTTCTCATTTACACCACTTAGACATATCATAAGTATGGTCTTCAAAACAATACTACACTTTTAAGTCTAAAAGATTAAATTATTAATGAGTTAAGAAATCCTAGCCAACTCATTCAACTTACACCATCGAATATCATGAACTATTTACATACAAGTCATGACAAGCATTTATACACTAAAATCATCAAACATATTTTACCATACTTTCCTCAAGGATACCAACTCTCACCACTATAGGGTGAAATTAGATCTACACCATTTTCCTCAAATCACAAATTTATTCTAACAAACACTAATATTCCACAAAATTGAAAGTTCTTCCGACCAAGTATAATATACCTCAAACAAATGGCTATGACATCCATAAAAATGTTACATGAGTAAGGTAAGGATACCAATTGATTAGGAGGAGGGAAGTAACAAGAGTAATCTCCAAGGGGAGAAGACGATAAATGATAAACAAGTACTTGGATAGAAGGAAGAGAGCATGCTACAATAAGGATGAGAGAATTCATAGATGAGGAAGAAATACACTTTAATTAGACTTGTCAATCTTCAATCTTCGGTAAAGGGTACATATTCTAGGTAACACAATGATCCACCTTAAGACGGTAGATACAAACAAACATAACATCACTCAACACAATCAACAAACAAGTTAGAACCTAACAAACATCAAGTACACCAAAGACTACCACATTAGGTCCTTAAGTCTACCCATCTCTCATTTATTATTTCAAGGTCAAGTAGTTTAAGTTAGGGTTCACGTGTGTGCGTCGGGAGCGATCAAAGCTCTGATACCAACTGTGACAACCCTCGCGAATGAGGAAATATAAAACATACAAGCATGTGAAATAATATGCGGAAATACGGTATTTTAAAAACCTTTAAACATGCAAGATATATAACACGAGGTGTGTCAAAATGTTACAAACTAAATACGGAAATACAACAAAGAGACAGGGTCTCTTAAAATGTTAGCAAAGAACAAGCGTTTAACAAAACTAGCTAATATCGTCTAGAGGTGAACTTCCAGGGACAACGCCCACTAGCTCACACCCGAACCCCAAAATATCATATCCAAAAAAGGCATCAAGCAAGCAACCTGTTCATTCATGAAAAACATGAACGCCACAGTCAGTGGGAGTAACTCGGGTTCTCCCAGCCATATCACCTTTAACGTACATAAAAGGAAATACGAAAGTAGAGCATGCATATATAATATACATGTGAGTTACGATAAGAAAAGATAGGCAATACGAGATATAATGATAAGAACATAAGAGGCACAAATCCGAATCCATCATGATATTCAAAGACTCGGGGAAGACACTCTTAGGCAACCGAATACGCTCAATAGGGCTTACATCTCACCGTTAGCGGTATAAGTTTGATAAGATTGAGACTCGACAACCAAACCATGCCAAATCATTCAATGATCAATCATATAATCATTCATGTAATCATCCAACCAAACACAACAATACAATGACGACATCTCTCACGGTAAATGAAACGCACTAGCATCGTGTACAATAGCAAGACAAGTCAATGGAAGTCCACAGGCTAAGACGTTTCCCTGAACCGTATACGATAAGACGTTTCGTATACTCATGACCCAGACAAACAAGTTCACGGGATAAGACGTTTCCCGGAATAATGTACGATAAGACGTTTCGTACACACAAGACTCTAATCCTCTCGGTAGGACGACGATAATAATACGGTCCTAGTCTAAACCTGGCCAGACTCTCGGAATAAGACGTTTCCCGATTCGACATGTGGTAAGACGTTCCACATCCAAGACTCGATCATACAAAGACGTCGCGTACCCCAAATTCGGCTAAACCACACGAAAGAGGCGGAAAGAGATCTATAGTCAAAAGTCAAGCTAGTACGCTACATGCAATGACACCACCTCGCAAAGATACAACATTTGACGGTCGGGTCGACCAACGCATTGCGTTCGCCTCCTAACAACGTCGTCATATCCCCACTAAACATGCATACAAGCATCAAGGATACACCCCATCGCTCCGACATTCCAGTCTAACGAGTATAAGGTGTAGCCGGGAAATGAGAGTTCATAGCACAAAATCATTAGTGCTCAATTCATAACATATGTAAAACCGACTCAAACGAGGGATATATCGAAAACCGTCACAAAACATGTGATAAAAGCGAATAGAATATCATATATCCATAACATCAATCAAGACATGATACCCAAGCATTAGACCAAGTTTCAGAAGCATAATAAATAAGAAACATAGATAACTCTCCAAAACAACAAGTTTGGAAACTAACTTAAACAAGGGTTCACTTCAAACTGTCATAACTAGAGTTCTAGATATGGAAATTCAGAAATTCCAAGTCGAGGTGATAGCTTATCCTCTTACGGTTCCAACGAGTGGTCACAAGCCCAAAACAAGCAAGTAACAAAGGCGATATGATCATTCTACGAAAAAGGGTCGGTGCTGTGAATTTGCACGAGTCCACCCGAGAACAACAACACCATTTCTATCATTTCCAATTTTCATAATTTACTTCTATCAACTAACAACAATCAATATTCATCATCAAAAATCATCAAATAAAAACAATCATCATCCATAACATAATTCCTAAGCTTACAAATCATATTCTAAATACGATTTCTAACATATAAAGCATGTAAAACACGTAAATGATATCGAGTAACCCTTCACCGTTACCTTTACGCGTCTTTAATCGATTACTAAGCCTTCCTAGTGTATCCACTACAATTAGGCAATATAAGATGCAATATACTTCACATGAGAAAGAGGATAATTTTAAAAAGCGAGAAAGACGGTAATTTTATTACCAATACGGATAGAGGAAGCTAAGAGGGGAAGAATAAGACGAACGTACGTGAATTCCGTCAAAGAACGAATGCGGTATGATGATTATAAGATCGGATCAAAGAGGGTTTTAGGTTTTGGTGGTTTGATGAGGAAGAAGGAGATGTTGAGTTGTGAGGGAAAAATAGGTTATGAGGGAGTATAAGTAAAGGGTGAGGCGGAAAAGTCAACGAAAGTCAAAGGCGGCTTAAAAGTCAAGAAAAGTCAAAGACGACTCAAAAGTCACGAAAAGTCAAAGACGACTCAAAAGTCAAGAAAAGTCAAAGACGACTCAAAAGTCAAGAAAAGTCAAAGACGACTCAAAAGTCACGAAAAGTCAAAGACGACTCAAAAGTCAAGAAAAGTCAAAGAAGACTCAAAAGTCAAGAAAAGTCAAAGACGACTCAAAAGTCAAGAAAAGTCAAAGACGCCTTAAAACGGGTTTCACATGGAATCTTGCGGAAACTCCAAATACGAACTCGGAAATTCTAAATTCGACTCGAAACATAAAAAACTAATTTAAAACTTAAATTCGCTGAAAAGATTTCGTAAAATATTTCTACTAGAAAAATAGGGTACATTTCCGGGTGTTACAGATCTTATCTCAAAACAACAAGTTTGGAAACTAACTATAACAAGGGTCCACTTCAAACTGTCTTAAATAGAGTTCTAGACATGCAAATGCATAAATTATAAGTTGAGGTGATAGCTTATCCTCTTACGGTTCCAACGGTAGGTCACAAGCCCAAAACAAGCAAGTAACGAAGGAGATATGATCATTTTACGAAAAGGGGTCAGTGCAGTGAAACTGCACAAGTCACGACCGTGACTTGTATGTCACGCTCGTGACATGAGTTTCACGACCGTGACTTACATTTCACGCTCGTGAAACTGTCTGTTACGCAAGGGTATTTGGTCAGCCACTATTTCACGCTCGTGACATGAGTTTCACGACCGTGACTTACATTTCACGCTCGTGAAACTGTCTGTTACGCAAGGGTATTTGGTCAGCCACTATTTCACGCTCGTGACATGAGTTTCACGAACGTGACTTGGGTCAAGACATCTCCATTTTGTTCTAAACTCAATCATCATCAACTATTATCATAAATCATCAATTCTCATATCAATTCTCAACAAACAACAAGTATCATCATCAACACAAGTTCTATGAATACTAATCCTATTCCAAATACGATTACTAACATAGAAAACACATTAAAACACGTAAATGATATCGAGTAACCCTTCACCGTTACCTTTATGCGTCTTCAAACGATTTCTAAGTCTTCCTAGTCTCCACCTACAATTAGATAATAAAAGATGAATATAATTCACCTTTGAGAAAGACGGATAAATTGAAAAGCGAGAAAGACGGTAATTTTATTACCAATACGGATAGAGGAAGATGAGAGGCGAAGAATAAGACGAACTTACGTGAGTTTGAGCGAGAATTGAAAGAGTTATGACGAATCTAAGGTTGGAAAGATTATGGAAGCTAGGTTTGGGGTTTTCTTAGTGAGGAAGAAGGTGTTTGAGTTGTGTGGAATGAATTAGGTTATGAGGGAGTATGAGATGTGTAAGTGGAAAAGTCAAGAAAAAGTCAAAGACGACTTAAGACGGGATTCACTTGAAATCTCGCGAAAAATCCAAATACGAACTCGGAAATTCTAAATTCGACACGGGAAATTTAATTCTAAACTAAAACTAAATTTCGCTGAAAAGTATCCGTATAATATTTTTACTATAAAAATAGGGTACATTTGCGGGTGTTACATCTGTTTTACCCTAGGGGCTTTAACCTTGTCCAAGAGGTTTCTATTGCTAACTGTAAGGACCCTAGGACTCTCTCCAATTCTTACCCAGTGTAAGGTTTAGTTGCAGCAGGCTTGGTGTAAGATTTGGTTGTTTCTTTCCCCATCTTTTCAACTCTAAGGGACAGGTTAACCACATCATCAAAGGACCACAGAGGTTGCATTCTAACCTTGTTAGCAATATTATAGTTTAGACCTTCCAAAAACCTTGCAATTCTTTGCTCTGGCTTTTCAGTAATGTCACACTGAAAGGTACGCTGCTCAAACTCCCTTAAATATGACTCAACAAATTTCTCATTTTGTTTCAGTTTAGACAATATAATGAACATATCTTTAGTATAATCCTTAGCAACAAATTTATCCAACAATTTATTTTTCAGTTTTGACCAAGACTTAATGGTTTCCTTGCCTTCCCTATCCCTTAGACTCTTCATAGTGTCATACCACAGGGAAGCATGCCCCTTTAGCTTCAGAATAGTTACTTTGAAAGCTTGAGCATCATTGTATCCTTTATACTAAAAGACTCATTCTATATCCCTAAGCCATTGTAGTAAATCATCAGGGTTTAAACTACTAGAAAACTAAGGAATGTCTACCTAGAGGTGTTTATCAGTGACCCTGTGGACTGAAGCTCTGCTCCTGGTCGATTCATCTGAATCAGAATGCTCTTCCTCTTCTGGTGGTCAACCTCTGGCTCCTGGTGGTACATGGCCTCTCCCACGACCTCTGCCTCTTCCTCCACCAATCAACTGATTCCCTATGATCTTATCTAAGGATCTACTTAGGGTGGTAACAACCCCAGCCAGATCCTCCATCCTTGATTCCATTCCTACTAATATCTCTTTAGTCATTAGGTTGTTTTTGTGTTGTTTAAATGAAGTTTGGTAAGATGAACTCACAATAAGATGAACCTAAGCTCTGATGACCAATTTGGAACACCAAACTAGGGGCCAGGACTGGAAAAAAAAAGCAAACACAACAAGACACATAAAGGATAGAACCCTGACTTTAAGACTATAAGGACTAGCACAGATAGACCTAAAATGAGTGAGTCCTAAGCTTAATTCCCTCACTAAGACTAGAACAAGTGAATGTCTTAAGCTCAGGCTAAAAAACTAAGACTAGCACAAGTTTGTTGAGGGTTTTAGCTAACCAAGACTGGCACATGTTAACAAGCAATAGAGTAAATACTCCATGTTTTCATTCAATCATATTGTGAGTACTACATAGGGCAAAAGCCTCTTTATATAGAGCATTACAAGCGGATCTCTACCACTGGATTAAAGTTACATCAAAGGGCTTGAAATAATCTCACAATGACAACAAAACAGATGCACAAAAGTCTCCTAATGAGACGAGCTGAAACAGACTGCAATGTCTTCAGAAAAATTGATGCAAAAGTAACATTGTCTCTTTCCTGAAATGGCAATGTTGTTTACAGCTTGTAGCTGCTTGGTCTGGCTGTTTGCTGCTGATCCTGGGCCATTTGAGAGGGACTACTATGACCTTCTCGAGGGCCTTATTAATGCTAAGACTTGTCACACAAAATGAAGATGTCATTTGAGAGGGACTTGACTAAGGCTCGACGTTCTTTGATCCCCTTGATCACCCTTTATGAACCCATGACACCCTAGTTCCTCTTTAGAGTGTTTACAAACCATTGCCATTTCCTTTATTTACCTTTTTCTTGTTATTTGTCTTATCTTATTTAGTTTAGATCTTATTAAAGCTCAATTACTTGTGACATAAGACACCGCTTTAAGGCAATTGCAACTCTTCGACCCTTCCGTCCCATGAATCGACCTTGACTTACCCAAGCTTGTTTGTGTAAGTTAAGAAATATTAGATGTGTTTGATTGGACTTATACAAAGACTAGCCTATCAAAATGGCGCCGTTCTCGGGGACAGTAAAATTTTTTAACGTGTTTATTTTTATTTTTTTTGTGTGTTCTTCCTTGCCTTAGGGAACCTAGCTAATTAGGGCAATACTAACCTTTTTTCTTGAGTGTTTGTGCATGCCTAGGCGATCCTCATATAGAGAACAAGTCTTAATAGATCAAGAGACCGAGAGGACCTTGAGAGGTATAATAAGAGCATTTAAAATAGTTCAAAAGGGGTTTAATTCAATCATGAAGGAGCCAAGTTTTTTAATACTCCAAGCTTGGGGTGCCCCCTGAAGAGGTCCATTGATTGGCTTAAAATATGACTAGTGCTTAAAAGGATTGAAAGTACTAGTCATATCACTAATGTGCACTTTCTTTTCTGGTTATCCATCTGAAAGAGCTCCACAGTTAAGCGTGATGTGCTGGGAAAGACCCGTGTTAATTTGTGAACCATGTACACAGCCTGGCGAGCTACCGTAACCCGCTCCTGACCTAAGGATTGGGTCGGGGTGTTACAAGTATAGTTGGCGATGTATACTTAGTTGATATTAATATTACTCAAGTTAATGGTGTTGAGTTTTTAAATCCTTTTGCAATAAAAGGAGAAACCAACCAAGCCTTGAACCCAATACTAGACAACCTTGCACCCAAGATGCCTAAATTTTCCTCATGTTCAATTCCTTTGGAAGATATCTTACCTAATAAGTCCCCTATGTAATACTCTATATTTCTGACTAACTTGTACTCGGTCGAGTAAAGTTCACTTGACCGAGTTGGGTGTATTTGGCCGAGTGTGATTCGTGTGTCAATTATGCAACCTTCTGCCTAGTTGGCACTCAGCCGAGTATAGTGTGCACTCGACCAAGTACAATGTGCTCGACCAAGTACGGCGTACTCGACCGAGTACGACGTACTTGACCGAGTGCTTCGTGCACTCGACCGAATGCACCTATATGCAGGATTTAATTGAACGGTTTGATTAAGGATAAATAAGAGGTATTAACGCATAACAACATCAGTTTGTCATACAAAATCAAACCCTAAACCTTATAAACTCTCTCAAAACCTCTCGTGCATCTTTAATCATTCCAACCCGGATCGATTGCTTCTTGTCTTACTTGTTGATTGCACTTGGTAAGTGATTCATCCTTATGATTTATTGATATTAATGATTGTTATGAATTAAGTAACCCTAATTGAATTGGGGGAAAAGGAAGATGGTTAGTGATTGATTGTATAATCCTTTTATGTTTAGGGGAAGACTTTGTAGAAGAGAATTTCTGATTTGATTGTTTGTGCTTCTTGCAGATTTGCTAAAAGATAGGATTTTCCTACTCAGTGCCTTATATGTTAATTATTGTAATGATATTTTTACTGTGATGTTGTTACTTGTTGATGATTATTGTTACTATTGTGATGATGATGGAGTTCGGTTTTGGAGTTTGGAGTGGTCACTTGGTTACTATTTTGGTGGTCCGTCGGGAGAGGGACCACAGCCCTAGTTCACCTCTCGTATCTCTCCCGATGCGAGGGGAATATGCACATTAATGTTTCGGGAACTCTCACTGCGGTGAGAGGGGCTTTCGATGTCCAGTGTCGTGGTCTGGAATCAATAGGTGGAACGGCGGTCAGATCTGCAGTCTGAAGCTGGCAGGGGTTACTAATGCAGTGGTTGCTGAGTTAATGGTTTATGGTGGTGTTTTTGGTCGTTTGTTACTTGTTGGTGATGTTTTTATTGTCTTTTACATTTATCGGCTTATATTGTTACTGACCCCGTTTAATGTTTTCAAAACTGCTGGGATCCATTGGGGAATGGTGATCAGGTGATCAGCAGGTAACTCGTTGAGCTCGCGTTGGGGGAGTTGATTGGGATCGCCGCTTTTGAGTCTTAGCTTCCACATTGATTAGTGTCTTAGACGTCAAACTTATTTATCTTTATTTTTATCAGTCGGATTATTTTTTAGGACGGTATGCCGTCCAGATTTGGAATGGTGTAAATATGATTTAAACACTTGATTTAATAAAGTATTGTTCTATTTTGGTTGATTTGATATGTACTATCTCGGGCAACCGAGATGGTAGCATCCTTATGTACTAATGAGATCTTGTAAGGCTCTTTGGTATATGGGGGTGTTACAAAGTGGTATCAGAGCGACGATTTTGGAACCTAAAAGCAATGAACCCAATTAACTTAGGAGTTTCTAATAAAATGAACCCGGGTAGGAGTTGTAGGGAGCTACCACAAGGATTTGGGAGACGTCCTAAAATCGCAACTTTGCCTCTATAGCTCTTATTTGGTAACAATGGGGAAGTGTCGGGACGTATATGTGTGCTTGATGTGAATCCCTATGTTGATTGTTGAGAATGCTGTGAAGTGGAGGTAGATTATGAGCATGAATATGACGGATATTATGCAAAGCATTTATGAAATGAGATTTGTGTGAATGGTAGTGATTATGGATGTATGCTATAAAGATATTATATGTTATGTATGATGTATGTATGGTTGAGTGCTGTAACGGGGGCCATATTTTGTACGACTCGGCCGAGTGGGGATGGGGACTTGACCGAGTAGAGGTTACTCAACCGACTACCCTAGTCACTCGATCGAGTATTGGGGACTAATGAAATTTTGAAACACTGTATTTGGTGACTCGACCGAATGTATAGTGACACTCGACCGAGTATAGTGAACTCGCTCGAGTGATCTTTTGGACTCGATCGAGTAGAATTTCTTGTATATTTTAAGGGGTACTGTTTTTGGGGACTCGACCAAGTGTGGATCGACACTCGATCGAGTGTGAGGGACTCGACCGAGTGCCACTTTGGACTGGATCGAGAAAAAGACCCTGTATGTTTTGGTAGGCTTCTATGTTTAGCGTACTCGACCAAGTACATGTAGTACTCGATCGAGTGGCCTTGACTCGGCTGAGTGGCTTGATGCACTCGACAAAGTGTGTTTATGACAGGACCGTAGTCCGTTTTTAGCCGTAGTCTTGTGCTTACATTTGTGTTTCTTATTGGAATTATCACGACTACAACAAGAGCAATTGCGTCAACGAGATCCCATGACTTCAGTGCTGAAGAGGTATCCAGACTAGTCAAGCAGAATGCGGGAGGTTACTGAGGTCCTTAAGAATGTGGGGAAGGACCGAGCGGTACTAGTTGATGCTACTACCATAAGCACATCTATTTCCCCTCATCGACCCACTACCTACGAGGGTAATGGTGCACCACATATGTTAGATGACTCGCACCGGGAGATGGAGAGCATATTCAAGGTCGTCAATTGTCCAGAGAATATATGTGCTGATCAAGCCGCGTTCTACCTGAGGGGTCACGCGGGAGAGTGGTGGTTCCGTGAGAGTGTAACTGTGAAGGAGTACTTCAATGAGAAAGGGGAGGAGGCTATACAGTGGAAAGAGTTCAAGGCTGAGATAAGGACCGAGTTTGTTCTAGAGAATGTGAGAGGAAAGTCGAGGGCTGAGTTTGACTCATTCCGCATGACTAACAGATGACCGTGACGGATTACTACAACAAGTTACGGAGTTGGCAACCTATGCCGATGATATGCAGTGGAGCCAAAAGGCTTTATCCAACAAGTTTCTGAAGGGATTGGTCTTTAGGGTCATGAACAACCACTTGTGGGAGTAACTACTGACCTTAAGGAGGCTTATGAGAAAGCTGAGCAGGCGGAGCGGTTGGCGGAGATGACGAAAGAGGCTAAGGGTGAAAGTCCTAGACCTCTAATTAGACTCCTCTAATTAGTTCATTAAATTAATTTAACTTAATGATTTAGGATCTAGTTATCATGCATAGAAATATAAAAGCATAAATATAAAGATAAGATGAAATTTCCTTACAATGGAAATTTTCGGTCAATATGGGGCACAATAAGAACTCCTTCTTATTGTTCTTAAGCATGTATTTAGTGGATGATCCTCCATAATATAACCTGCAAAGTAGAAGGTCTCCTTCTTGTTGCACCCAAGATTAAACCCAAACTAATCACTTAGTTTTTGACTAGAAAACACAAGTGATAATATGAACTAATATTTGATTTATTACTACTCTAGTAATAAGAAAAATATTAGTGTTTGAGAGTTTTTAGAGAGATGAGGATTTTTAGAGTGATAAGCAAGCAAAATAAGAATGAACTTTTTTTTAAAAATGAACAACAATTTTGTCCATATAAAGGACACATGGTCCGGCCAAGGAGAACCTTAGTGGCCTCTTATTTTGCTTAAAATAAACTCATGGAAACTAGTTGAGTGTAGAAATGAATAAGAACATGATCATGTGTCATAAACATGACATGATCATATGTTGTAGTGTGAAACAAGAAACAACAACCATCATGTTCTTACACTACATGATTTCGGCCCCTACTAGTGTCATGTGGTCCATTTTGATTTTTAATATTTGTCCCACAAATACTTATAATCATATGCTACTATCTTGTATAATTAAGGGTTAATTTGATCATATAACAATTATTTTCATTAAATTAATAAATAATATACACTTAACTTTTAAGTGATATTTTATCATTATATCAATATCTAATGGATCCCACAATGCCTAGTTAGTTTATTTTACAACTTCTTGTAAATATAATAAACTAATCACCTCTACCTCAAAATATATGCACAACCTCAACTAATTTAATGAATTAACGATTAATCATTAAATTAAATCTTATTTAATCGTATTAAAATAAGACGTAAAATTTATTCAGTCAGTTATCGTATAATTGACTAATAAACTTAAGTGGAATGAGTTTCTAACTCAATTTCCAATAAATAACTCTCGTAACTAAACGTACATATCAAATATATGTAATGCTCTAATTAAACTGTATCGTATACAAATAATTAGTATTCTATTTGGGTCTCATCCTATAGGTGTGACCTAAAGGGATCAGTTGATTACCGCCGTCATACGACAATAACGTCAAACTCTAGTCAGCCAAGCGTTACCGATTTACGTTAATCAACTGACGTGGAGTATCAAAATATACTAATCATGCCACGTATATTCCAAATGAGATTTATTATATAAATGCACTATTGTGGAGGACACTTACTCCAACAATCTCCCACTTGTCCGATACAAGTTGTGCATGTAGCAACACTATTGTGGAGGACTCCTACTCCAACAATATCTCCCACTTGTCTCGACAAGTTGTGTGCTACCGATTCTCTTGTCTCTTTTGCGTCACATCCTCCCACTCATTGCAAGGTGTCTTACAGGTCGCACTTGCAATTGAAATTATAAATAGAGTGGTTTTCTCGATCTGGGAGAGTAACTGTCTGACCGGAAAATCTACCAGAGATCTCTTCCGAGCGTGGCCACGCATTTCCAGTTACTACTCCTCGAGTGGCCCGAAGATGTTAATACCCAACGTGGGTGGACAATTCCTGTTGACCCATCTTACACTGTATGATGCAGATCACCATGACCCAGAAGATGTCCATCGGCCTCCTTTCACGGCACGACCTAGGACAAAAACCAAAGTCAATCGGAAACTACAACCGACTCAGGTAAATGGTCGCCAGTCTAAAGAATCGACTCATAGGAATAAAATAGAAATCCCCGCCACGACCAGGGCTTCAACAATTTGATAAGGGACTCTATTATGGTCACTGCCCGACAGAGTGTCTCAACAGTCTGTCTATGTAAACGACCAGTCATCTCCATTGACCCCATGGTGCTGAACCAACCATCGATTGACTTACAATCTAGTCACTTCGAGACGTCACCTCATTGAGTGACTAGGGACAAAATACTAAGTTCATCCTGTTCACTTGAATTGGGTTCAACCTTTCTTTCAACCAATTCGGATAAACAAAGTATTAAAATTTAGTCAAACTAAATAAAGGAGTTTTTAATGAAACTCTAACAATGAATGCGATTATCAAATATTTGGAAAAATTGATACGCTATCAATAATTTCATATCTCATAATCTCTAGCAATTCAGGTACATATTTCAATCCCCATTGAAATGACATGACTATCATGTTCAGCCTGCAAAAGGCATGGCTAATGGATTAGCAATACTTGCATCTTTCCCACCGTTCTGATTGCTATTTCTCTTTGTCTACGTAATCTCATATTACATAAAACTTTCTGAGTACATGTCTAGGTTAGAATATAGACTTAGGACTCTTGGCCTAAAGGTAGCTCCCACTGTTTTATCAGTATAATGGGATAGGATATACAGCTATAGGAACTATTTCTAGTCCCTCCAATACTGTCGAATCCAAGCTACTTTCATATGCATCATCATATGACGCAGTGTACTCCATTTTCGTTGTGAAATCCGCAATGATAAACTGCCTGGAACACTTCCATCGGATACATGACATTTATATTTGAAAATGTCACTCCTTCTTGGAACCTTTCCAATAGTGTTTTCTACTTGGAACTCTTCCAACAGATAAATCTTCTATAAAACACAGCCAGTTTGTGATTTCAAATCACTTTGATCAGTTTGGAAACTGAAGTCTGTGTAAACTCTTACAACTCACTATAAACTCCAAACATATGGAACATATCTTTAGTCCTTTGCAAGTACTTAAGAATGTTCTTTATGGCTATCAAGTGACTCTCACTTGGATTTGATTGCAAACGCAACTGATTCGTCATACTCAAAGCATGCGAAATGTCGGATTGAGTATACATCACAGCGTATATAATTGATCCCGCAGCGGAAGCAAAAAGGAATCAATTTATCATGTGTTCAACTTCCTTGAACTAGTCAAAGATCTTATCAATATAAGAATTTTGACTCAACGTTAATATCCTTTTAGATTTATCTTCATAAATCCAGATATCTAAAAGATGTATTCTACTTCTCCAAAATATTCCATCATCTAAAATGATCAATATGTCTCCACATATAAGACTGATGCACACCACATTACTCCCACTAAACTTCATGTATAAACATAATTCCTCGAGATATCGAGAAATATTTTACAACATGATTGACACACTAATTCCAACTCTTTAGTTCTTACTTAAGACATACTCTTAAGCTTGCAAATTAACTTAGGATAATTAGGATCTACGAACCCACAGGTGAATATAAAATATACTACCTCTTCTAAAATCGTATTCAAGAAGGTAGTTCTTGAGATCCAGTTGACATCATACTATTATGATATACTATAATCGCTAAGTATATTCGAATGGATCGAAGAAATAAGGTTGGTGCAAAACTCTTTGCCTACCAATTTATCTTTTGAAACATTTTAATGTTCATCCATGCAAATTTCGATCTTAAAAATCAATTTACATTGAAGAGGTCGTACTTCTTCAAGTAAAATTTACCAGGTCACATACCTGATCATCATGCATGGAGTCCATTACGAATCACATGACTCTAAGCCATAGAGAGAAGTTAGGACTAGAAAAAGTCTTTTAAAAGTCATAGATTAGAATTCATCGCTATAAAGAAGTGATAAAATTCCACCTGACCTCTTATGTTCCGAAGAAACAACTACTGAACAAGCAATGAGGAAAACCTTTTCCGGACCATATGCTCAGTTTGTGGCTCTTGAAACATTTTCTTCCACTCTGTCTTATCAAGAAATAATCGTATTTTTATTGAAAGACAGCATCACGAGTCACAAACGCTTTGTTCTCGTGGTCAATGTGGGATTATTGAGCACTTGTTTCATTCAAATAACTTATAAATGAGGTACGCTACCTACCCATATCGTATATGGAATGAAATCAGACTGTTTTAAATGTGTTTTAATATGGTGGGAAAAGAAATAGCAGACAAAAAATATTAAGATCCCAAGGTTAGTCAAATGGCTCATTTTGACTTGACAAAGACAAAACCATATCGTATAAGGTTCTGTTTCTCTATTCAACAACACCTTATCTAATAATGTGTGTTAGAGAAGTTAACTTGTGAAACCATTTCACAATACTTTTGGTGGAAATCAAAGTCAATACTTAGATATTTATAGTTACGATTTAGTCGTAAGTCCTTGATCTAATACTCTTAGTGGTTAACTACTTCTCATTGAAGCTCTTTGAACTTTTCAAAGATTTCTCTTAGCACCTCATTAAGTAGAATCAAACATAATATCTACTTAAATCGTCGGTATATAAAGTGAAGTAATCATTACCATCTCTGGTTGTGTTTGTTATTGGACTACACATATTCTTATGTAATGGGGCCAATAACTTACTAGTTCGATTTCCTTTTTAACAAAAGGGCACGAATCATCTTGCCTTGAATACAAGATTCGCACGCACCATAAGATTCAAAATCAGATGGTTTAGTACTAGCCTCTTAAGTGCTACACAATCCAGAATTAAGATTAGATTAGGGTCACCAATTGTGAGCCTTTTTCAATGTATATGACAAGTAATTTCTAGTTTAGGTCAAGAATATAATTATCTTTGATTGGTATGGGGTAACCATGGACCAAGTAAAGGCATAAATAGATACAACGCTTGTTCCATTAAAAAAAGTGAAACACTTGTGTCGTACACTTAAGTGGATACTATATTCTTTATTTAGAGGTCATGAACATAATAACGTTTATTAAAGTACACCTCTA
>JAIUZE010008234.1:0-15609 GCA_022085475.1 Heliosperma pusillum | reverse complement strand
TAGCCATCGCTTGCTTATGGGGTCCGCCTAGCAGAGTTCTTGTAGTAAGGTTAGGGTCATGAGGACGGGAATGGAATAGCTGTTGTCGCTAGGTCTGATCAGTCTAGGACTAGGATGTGTTCCTACCTTGTGGTATAGCCTCGAGTTACAGAAGTCTTCTATTGACTGCCCTAAGAACTTATGCCTGTTTGTAGAGGTATTGGTCTTTCATGTTTGTATGATTCTATGAGTTCTAGAAGGTGAGATGCAAGCCGGCTAGAATTGATAGAGTTTGGATTAACGATTGTTAACTGATTCACATGATTACGTGTTGATTAGGGTTTGAGTGTATCACGGCCATGTTTCTGAGAGGAACCTCTGAGCTAGCATACCAGCTTCCCTACCTCGATTTATAGTTTATTATCGGTTTCACATGATAGCTTTCACATGCTAGGTTATATGTTAGTTATCTGTTCATAACATGAAAAGCATATCATATATGTTAAAGTTTTGTATTTTCCATATACATTGCTTTTATGTTATTCATGTTTAATTAAACTCGACATTTCGTGGCTGGGAGAACTCGGAGTTACTCCCCACTGACTGTGGCTTCCGTGTTTATATTTAATGCGGTCGAACAGGTTGTGATGCATATTTGGGGTACATTGACGAGCTAGCGAGCGAAGTATTTACCTTGGACCTATATTCGGTTCTTAGATTGTATATTATTATACACTCTTTTATTTCCGTATTTATACGGGAGATATGTCTCCCGTCTTGTATAATTTTTTTGTACAATATTATTTTCCTTTTGTATGACCCTTTTTATTTTATGACACCTTGGTATTGTATTTTCATCTCTTATCTAGTTTAAATTATTTTTTTTCTTTCCGCAAATTAGAGGGTGTCACAGAAAAGACGATACAAGAGTGTTGCAAGTACTAGGTGTAGAAGTAGAGTTATATGGAGGATCTTAAACGACTACTAAGAAGATATTGATGGAAAACTTTTATTGAGAATGGATTGATGTAAAATTGGTAGTATAAGTAGTCTAATGTATGTTGCATAAACTAGTATTGCTGCTAGTATTTTGTGATTGTTTAAGAGCAATAATGATATTGTGTCTTGATTGTTGTGATATTGTTTCTTGAACTTCTTATATGAACATAATCTTTGTTAAGGTATCTAGTTGTCTAGTACTTCATTATCAACATGCGGAAAAAGGTCGACTATATTATTGTGACATTGTTATTGGTAAATGGTGATATTGTTAATTTCACTGTGTAATATTTTTAATGGCATAGTGTGATACTGTTAATTCAATCGTCTGATATTGTTAACCACATCATGTGATATTGTTTCTTATAACGTGTGATATTGTTTTCAATATCCCGTGATATTTATGAAGCTACATATTATTTATTTAAAACTGTTATAAAACATAATAAAATGGCAAATCATGATATAAATATGGTATTGTTACTGAGTTACTTCGATATTTTTGGTCTAACAAGTTGTACTACTTTATCAAAATTATAAGAGTAACATCTTTCTATAAGAAACAAGTTTCATTGATAAAGTTATTATTCAGACCGAGGTATCCGTCTTAAGCTTAAGACGGATACCATATTCTCTCACAAAATACCCATCAAGGGTGAGTGGAGAGCACATGGGGGGAGCCCACCTTGTCCCCTCTACCCATTTCCTCTCACAAAATACCCGTTGTAAGATCCGACCCGTCTTAAGCAAGACCTACTGTTATTATTTTGCAAAAGAGTCCTAGAAAAACAAATAAACTAATATCTAGGAGTAATAGAGTGCCAACCAAAAATTAAAAATGAATACAAAATTGTAATCACTCTGAAAGATATCTAATTGTAAAGATTTTGTCTTTATAAGAAAATTGGCTAAAAAAGATGATTTGCTCATTGATGATGTACTATATGACTACATGAGAAGTTCATTTGCTCGTTGATGTTGTAGTATAGCACTCTTTAGCATGCACACCTAAAAGTCTTAAGCAATCTCGGCAAGCAAAAAATCTGCAAAAAGGAAGGCAAACATCGTTCAATTACCATCTTCTTGACAACATAAAATACAGAAATATAAAAATGGGAAACATAAATGAGTGATGACTCATTTGATCAAGAAAGTAAAAGAGTTCACAACAAATACGAAATTTGGACCATTGTCATTATCTATATCAAGTCACTTTTGAGTGTAACATCAGCAGGTTGTATGCATTGTGGAGTATAAACACATCTACAACCGAGTTTGAGGCAATAGATTCTAGTAAGAAAAAGTATAATAAAGTACAATGTAGTTCAGATTGTGATATTGTTAAGTCTAACATGTGATACCATCTACAATAACATGTGATACTAATTCAATTAAATATTATGTATGACAGTATATTCAAATTATGATAATATTATGTGTAACATGTGATACTGTTAAGAGTAACGTGTGATACTAATTTACATTGATTAGGTAAACAATAACAGGTATTTACAAAAACTAACTAAAACTCGAGTAATACACAAATCTGAACAAAAGCATACTAAATATGTGATACTTTTAAGAATAACCTGTGATACTAATTTACATTAATTAGGTGAAACAACATCAGGTATTCACAAAAAGGAAAAACAAGAAAGAGACGCCATATAGATAGTGTTAAATATTTAAGCTTGACAAAAAAAACAATGAAATAACACATATAAAAAAGAATTACGTTAATGAAAAAAATATAAAAAATAAATATAAAAGTGATATAGAAATCATGCTACATATAATAAAACGAGATGATAAATGTTGAAAAATACATGAAATAGAAAAATACATAAAAGAGATAGGTCATAACAACATAGATCTAAGAAATAAAACAAAAAATAACAATAACGATGATCAAATCAAAAGTTCAAGCTGCATATAATTGAAAGAAAACAATAACGATTATGATTGAAAAGAAAAGAGAATGAATAATACCTGACATAGAAAAGTGACGAAGAAGAAGAAATCAAATTGTCTAGCTTGATTGAGAAGAACTAATTGAAAAAGTAGAACAAGATCAGGCATAAGAAAGTAAAAAAGTTAATGGAGAGCAGGAACTGAAAAAAGGAAAATTAGGGTTTGGAGAATTTAGAGAGAGAAAGTGAATGAAGAATAATGAACTTTGTCGGAAAGTTATGATATATATACAAACTTGTTAAATGACAAAAATGCCCTTACCTATAGCGCGCTGATCTCAGCCACTAGATCTCTTTGATCCGACGGTTGAGATTAGAACTCACGGACTCAAAAAGATAGGGTGGACTCACATGATCCTAATTCTTTTTGAGTCCACCCTATCTTTTTGAGTCCGTGAGTCCTAATATGAACCATTAGATCAAAGAGATCTAAGGGTTGATATAGAGCGCAGATAGTAAGGGTATTTTCGTCATTTGAAAACTTGATATATATATCCTTACCTTCAATCAGTATTCATAATTTTTCATTCAATTTCTCTCTCTCTCTTTCTCTTTTTCTTCCCACGCTCTCTCTTTTATTCAACATCCTGCTCATCATTGTGAATCAATCTTTTCTTCTCAAGACTACACAATTTTATTTTATTCATCAACTATTATAATCTCAATGTCAGGTAATAATTCAATCTCTTATTTTTTTTTTCAGAATTCTTAATTTTGCTCTTCTTTTAATATGTTCTTTTTATGTATTAACCTAATTTATCGTTTTTCTCTTTTAATTAATTATTATTGAGTATGTTTTCTTTGAAATTTGAAAATTTATCAATTTTGCAATGAAGTATCAATGCCTAAGGATTAATTCATCATTCCTTATATCGTTGTTAGTTTTTATTTACTTGTTTCATTTTAAATAATTTATGTGAATTAATATCACACTGTATTCTTAAGAATTTCACAGTCGTTTTAAATAATTTATGTGAATTAATATCACACGGTCTTCTTAAGAATATCACAATCAACACTATATTATAATTTATGTGAATTAATATCACACGCTCTTCTTAAGAATATCACAATATGAACTATATTGTAATTTATGTGAATTAATATCACACGGTCCTAATATGAAGTCATTCTTTCAGTTTTTTCATTCACTTACTCTCTCTTCTCTTATTTTGTGCTCCTTTTCCTAACTTCTAACCTAATTCTTCTCTGTCAATTCGTTTCTTCTCAAGCAAGAGATATCATTTGATTTTCTTCATCATATTTAGAATTGCAATGTCAAGTATTATTCACTCTTCTTTTTATTAGACATTTTAAATTCGTTATTATTTTTATTTGAATTATATGCACCTAAGTATGCTTTGATTATCATTATTCTGATTTTCGTTTTAATTGATGTATTATCTCTTTTCATTTTAATTGATGTCTTCTTATCATTTCTTTATGTATGTTAAGGGTCATCTTTATTATTATTTTTGTTTTATTTCTTCTTTTTGCGTTTTTATGATTCATATATTGATTTAATCGATGTATTCTTATCATCTCATTTTATTCTTCTATTTTTGTTTGTGTATTCACTTTTATTTAGCATGATTTCTGTTAAGATTTATGTTTTTATCAAGTTTTCATAAAAGTATACTTTATCTTTGTTATTTTTCCTTTTGTAAATATTTTTTATTGTTTACCTAATTAAGGTGAATTAGTATCAGACGATATTCTTAAAAATATCACATGCTGAAATATATTGTAATACATTGATGTTTAACTAATTACTGTAAATTAATATCACACGTTATTCTTAAGAGTATCACACGTTATTTTTTAAGAGTATCACATGTCATTCTTAACAGTATCACATGTTATTCTTAACAATATCACAGTTTGAACTACACTTAATTGTTAATGAGAGGAGACAATGATCAAGTCATATGACTCCAAGTTAGTGATTTTTCTAACAACATGCATTTATGTTCCTTACTTATATATGTCTATATTTTCTTTTGCCTTAAAGATGCTACTAAAATGATGTTTTGTTCTTTGTTTTCCTTTTTGCAGATTTTTTTCTCTTGCTGAGGTTGGTTAAGAGTTTGTGTTGATGCTGAAAATTTTTATAATTGTACATCATCAACTAAGCAAATCATCTTTTTTTTTGTTATTTTTTCTTTTATAAAGACAAATTCTGTATTGATAAATATCGTTCCAAGCGGTTACAATTTTGTAATTTTTCTACATTTTTGGTCAACAAAATGTTACTCTATCAAGTTGTACAACTTGTTAGAAAAAATATCAGTGTATCTTAGTTACAATAGAATACTGTTATCAACATTTGCCATTTGTATTATGTTTTCACCACTTTTTAATATACACTTTATAAATTTAGAAGTATCGCAATTTATTAGTAATTATGTGGCAATTTATTAGAAACAATGTCACACGTTATTAAAAACAATATCACACGTTATTAAAAACAATATCACACATTATAACAAGCCATATTACATGAAGTGATTGACAATATCACACAATGTGATTAACAATATCACCCCCTGCCAGTAACAATATCACAATTTGTCAGCTTCAATATCACCATATGTCATATATCTATTCGACTGACTTTTGAAGTCTTATGATAATGAAGTATCACAATCATTACCAAAGAATATCACACTTCACAAAAAACAATATCACAAATAAAAAGAATGATTACGCCCTTCCAATTTCGTGATATTAAGAAACAATATCACTAAATACAAGACACGATATTATTACTGATCTTAAATAATATTACAAAATTCCAACGACAATACAAGGTTTTGACAACTACTACTTACATTAGATTACTTATTCTACCAACTTTACATCAATGCACTTTTAATTAAAGTTTTCTGTCAACATATTCATATTAGTCAATTTAATTGCTTCTGTAACTCTACTTCTACGACTTGCAACGGTCTTTACCATCCTTTTGGGGCTCTTCTTCTTGATCAACATCATCTTGTCCATAATCACATCGTCTATAAATCAAACGCAAATAAACAACAGTTAGTATAATTTAAATCATTATTTTGGTTCCTAGTATCATTCTAGAACCATTTTTCAGATTTTTTCTTTTAATCTTGTTCTTAGAGAGTAAAAAAGTATGGGTAACTCAATAGAATCCTTCTTAGTAATGAAAAGTTACACATAAACTTCATTTTGGGTAATAATTTCCTAAAACTAAGGCAGCTGTACAAAGACATTACAGACAAATTTGAACGGTAAAAAAGAAAAACCCAATAAAAAATAACGTTGATGCAAAATGCTCAGGATAAGTCGCCAAAAAATTATCAAGAATTTAATATCAAGTTCCCCAAAATCAACTAATAACCACCAAATTTTAAAGCACTCATTTCTTTCATAAATTTCAGTAGAATTTTTGAAATTTAGTGTTAATCAACCACAACACATTTGTTGAATCATAAAATTTGAACGTACTGTAAAACAAAATGTCACAATAATACTATTTCAAAACATAATATATCATTTTATTTGTGTTAATCTAGTTACCATGTCAGAATTATGGTGATTAAATATCACTGATGCTGACGTTCAATATCACGCTTTACTAATAACAATATCGCAATTTTGTCACTATAACGAGACATTAAAAAGATAATGTAATGTGCTTTAAAATTAATATGTTTATCTACATTACTCAATTAGTGAGTACTACCTATTAGTTTCTCAGTCAAACAAATTCAATTTCATAATATGAACCCTAATTTGTCGTAATTAAACAAAATTAAACCCTAGCTTTTGTAATTAAACAATTTCATATAATAAACAACTATAAAATACAATTAATTATACCTAATTAGTTTGATATGCTGGTATATTCACAAAAAAACGTTCAATATCATCTACAATTAAAATATTTACAGATTTAAAGCAAGAACATGAAACTATCACAAATCACTCAACAATTACTTCGATTTTTTTATATAAAAATTCTTCTAATTAAACACACATACAATAAAATCGAACAAAATCAACATACATAATCAATTTAATAGCACATAAGTTGTATTAAAACGCAAAAATTGAAAAAAAAAAAGTACCTGCATGATTTTAGAGACAAAACTAGTGAGATTATACAATTGTAGTGAACACATTGATATAAAAAGCTGAAATCCAATTGAAAGGCTGTTGAAATCGAAGAAGTTTACAGGAAATTTTAGGGAGTATTTTGTCAGAGTTTGAAATTTGATTTTTAAAGAGAGAGAAAAAAGGCCTTGTGTTTGGCTGAGAATCACACGTTTTTGTGGTTTGTAATTGGGACCTACGTGGCTCAATCTCAGCGCTTCATTTGTTTTAGATCCAACAGTTGTTGTTAGGACTCACAGACTCAAATATTTAGGTGGACTCACCGGATCTTGCCTCTCTCTCTCTCTCTCTCTCTCTCTCTCTCTCTATATATATATATATATATATATATAGAAATTGCATCCGGTGAGTCCACATATCTTAGGTGAGTACGTCCCGCGATTCTCCATTATTAGATCTTACACAAATGAATGGCTGAGATTAATCCTTGATTGACATATAAAAACCCAAATCTTCAATGTGCAGCCTCATAACTCAATATCCTTTTCTTTTTTTTTTTTCTCTCTCTAAAATTACACTCTTCCCTTATTAAATCCCTAATTTTCCCTTGGCAATTTATTCTATTCTCTACAATTAGCAGATGAAAATTATGCGCGCATGATTCTAGCAATCCTGGATTCAATCAATTCAACAACTTAATCACTCACAGTTCATATCATTCAATTGATCACATATTTTTTAGTCAATTTTTCAGGTAATTTTCAATTGATTTCGTACAATTTATCAATAACTATTTCCTTTAATTTGTCACTGCTTCAATTTGCTTATCAATCGTTCATCATTCGACTGTTCATCGGCGTTCTTATAGAAACCCTAGATTATTCAACGCATATTAAAATTTTCAGAGCGATTATGTGCGATTTAGTTATTTATCTTTCTTTGAAAAAATTTCGCGAAATATCTCGAATTAGGTATCCTGCAATTACAATTTGCAATTATTATTCACTTTTTATGTTGATTTTTCTATTATTTGATTTTTTTCATGTAATTTTTACTATCCTGAAGAAATTAAGATAATTTGAAAGAATCAAATGTTTTTTTGGCTAATTTTATCATAAATTTAACTTTTACGATGTATATTAGTCCTATCTTATGATTGTGGGACTCATTGTTGCTTCTTACTCAACATAAGCATATTTTCACGGAAGCTTCACCTTCAATGTGCAGCAGATGCTATGGAGTTGCATTTTTTTATTGCAGCGGAATATTTTCTAAATATCGTGTATTACAGTAGCAGTGTTACAGTAATGGTGTTACTGTAACATCAATTGGAATGCAATTGATACATAAAATTTAGTATTCATGATGAAATTTTAATGAACCTTATGTCATTTAAGAAGGAAATTGTGTATTTCTTTTAACTTTGTTACGGTAATGGTTATAATCGAGTTACAGTAACAGTTTAATGTGTTACAGTAATGGGAAAGTTGCTAGCCTTGTGTTACAATAATCCATTGAGAATATGATGGGTTAGTTTACATTGATTTCTTGTACAGTTGTGAATGTCTTGAGGGCGTAATATAGTATTGCTTCTATTTTCTAAGCAATGAGAAACCATAAATAGATGATATCATAAACTATTATAATATTTTGGTTACAAATTTTTCAAAGAATCCTCGTCATTTTCCAAGATTAAGAAGAGGTCAAAACCTCTATTGTTATTCATTTCATTTAAAAGTTCGAATAGTTCATTTAAAGGCTATTAGCTCAAATGGGAGAGCGATGTGCAAACCATGCACATAGGTATGGGTTCAAATCTCATATAGCCTATTTATTTTAAGATCGTTTTGTAAACCTTTTAAGCGACCACAAAACCTAATATGACGTATTGTGTGGTCCACACCACTTTGTTAGTTTAGTTTATTAGAAATTGTTGTGCATTCCTTTTTTTTAGTTGATGATGAATTGTAACGATGGTACTGTAACATCATTACTTATTAAAGTAACAATGTTACTGTAACAGGGTTACTGTAACATCATTGATTCATCAAATTAACATGAAAACAATATTAAAAGTTCCAATTATATTTCATTTCATCAACAAAAGGCAGTGAATACAGATCCATCCAGGTTCTTCTGATATGCAAAAACGTAACATCTTCGTTTATTTCATTATTTTATTAATCAAAGGCGGATTAATATTACTGCAACAGTGTTACTATAACAACATTGAGTCATTAAAGTAACATGGCAACAATGTTGCCATATTATTTTAGTTTGTTTCTAATATAAGATGGTGTATAAAGCAGTTCTAAAATGTAAAGGTAAGATTATTTCGTTTTTTTCATTTTAAAGTAACGGTCATACTGTGACATCATTTACTCAATAAGTAACAATGATACAGTAATTATGTTACTGTAACAACACTGATTCATCAAAGTAACACGGAAACAATGTTAAAAATGCCAACTTTAATTATACAACAATAAAAAAAGCAAGTGAATGTATACCAGTCCAGTTGATCTTTATATGTGAAAAATGATTTGCAATACCACATACTAGTATTGTGAATAGTTTACAATAATTATACAACATAATCACACACCAAATAAATTTGACAACAGTGTTAACAGTCTCAACTAGCATTTCAACATCAATAACGCTGCCTTCCTCGGTTTCTCACGCCTATCTTCATGTTTGGTTAGTTGTGTCTCACTCTTTTCTGTATATACTATCTCCTTACGCGCCTTTTTTTGTTGGTTGATTTTCCAAACCTTCTTCTTCAAATTTTCTGACTTTCAAAACAAAATGTTAGGCCATTACGAACAAAAACATATGTGAAAGGCAGTGGTTCAGCATTAGTGATAATTTATAGTAACAATTATACAATAGCTTTATCCTTTGTGAGTTTATGAAAATGTTAAAATATCAAACTGAATTGGAATAAACAACACAATATCAATATCAAATATACAATGTTGTAACAGTATATAAAGTCCAGTTCTGCCACGCAGTAATAATGTTAATGTAACGCAATAAAATAACTGGCGTCGAGTCTTTTGCGAAAGGTAATTTAATCCTTATATTTACTCAGTTTCTACAAATCAGTAATCATAAATTTTTGGTGAATAACATGAAGAAACAAAATAAAAATAGCAGTAATAATGTTACAGTAACAGTATTACCGTAATACATATAATTACAGTAACATGTGTCAAATACCTTACGAAAGTGAATCTGATCCCCAAATTTACCCCAATTTTCTTGAAATCAAATCCTGTTATACATTTCACAATGTCATAACCATAGCGTTGTTACGAGCACATATAATCGACGTAAAATTGCACATTTTTTCAGAAATTGATTGCGATTTTACAAAGCAAAAAATAAGACAAACATTATTGTTATATTTCACTATGTCTTAATCCTAACTTTTTCACACAAACAGTTGGATCACATAAAAAAGACATTAATGACATGAAAAATCAATAAAAACAATAACAATATGAACACCTACAAATTAGACATAATCTTTTGGCAAAAAATCAATTATTCAGTTTGAACAAAATATGAATCCTAATTTTTTTTTAGAACGAAAACCTAAATTAATCAAAAATCACTAACAATTTCCTCATATCAATCAAGATAAAACAAGAACAACAAGAACAACAGCAACAATAACATGTGATAGCATCAATGATCAATCAGAACAATTTTTTATTTTTAAAAAAAGCGAAAAGCGAAATCGATTCAGACCTCTTTATTATTTGAGAATCAGATGTAATAGAATCTTGACTGCTTTTTTTTTGAAGATATTCGCTTGAATTTAGTGAAAATTTTGGTTGATTTTGAAATAATCAACCAAAATAATTGATGCGCGTTGTTTTCTTTTCCGGTTGAAGAACTAATTTGTTAACTGACTAGAGAGAAAAAGAGAGGGGGTTTGTAGAGAGAGAAAAAAATATGATTATAATGAGACATAACAATCTATTTGTAGCTTATATAAGGTCTGCTAAATATTTGGGGCGACGTGGCTAAATAAGGTCCCTTGGATCTTTAGATCCAATGGTCAGTATTCACGGGACCATACTCATCTAAGAAGCTGGACTCACCGGATGCTCACTCACTCTCTCTCTCTCTCTCTCTCTATATATATATATATATATATATATATATATATATATATATATATATATAGAGTCAAGTTATAATGAGTCCACCTTCAAAATTGAGTCCATGAGTCCTCATCTTGCCCTTTGGATGAAAGAGATGGAGGGACAAGATTAGAACAAGATGGAAGGCTAAGATTAAAATAAAAATGAATGGACAAGATTAGAACAAAATGGAGGGACAAGATTAGAACCAAATGAGTGGGTTTTAATGACTTTCACCTACATTACGAGTACATAATGATGTAACTTTAGTCATTAAAAGTGTAACTTCAACCATTATTTGTGTAACTTCAAAATAAAATGTGATTTCGAGTATATAAATTTGAATTTATGTAACTGTAAGATAAGTTTATGTGATTTTTACCTTTTTATGAGGGTAACTTTAGTCATTAAAAGTGTAACTTCAACCATTATTTGTGTAACTTTAAACTAAAATGTGATTTCGAGTATATAAATTTTAATTTATGTAACTTTAAGATAAATTTATGTGATTTTTACCTTTTTATGAGGGTAACTTTAGTCATTAAAAGTGTAACTTCAACCATTATTTGTGTAACTTCAAAATAAAATGTAATTTCGAGTATATAAATTTAAATTTATGTAACTTTAAGATAATATTATGTGAATTTTGCTTTTTTATGAGGCTAACTTTAGTCATTAAGAGTGTAACTTCAACCATTATTTTTGTAACTTTAAACTTTTTTAGTGAAACTTCATTTATTAACTGGGTAACTTTAGTCAATTATAGTGTAACTCATGTTTAGGTAACTTTAGTCTTTTCTAGTGTAATTTCAGTCCATACTAATGTAACTATAGTAATTAATTAAGTAACTTCAGTCCTTAATAAGATAACTTTAGTCCAGTACTCCAGTGCAACTTTAGTCCATAATTGTGAAACTTTAGTACATAACAGTGAAACTTTAGTACATACTAGTGAAACTTTAGTACATACTAGTGAAACTTCAGTACATACTAGTGAAACTTTAGTAAATACTAGTGAAAAAATTTAGTAAATACTAGTGAAACTTTAGTAAATACTAGTGAAACTTTAATACATAATAGTGAAACTTTAGTCCATAATAGTGAAACTTTAGTACATACTAGTGAAACTTTAGTACGAAACTTTAGTAAATAATAGTGAAACTTTAGTAAATACTAGTGAAACTTTAGTAAATAATAGTGAAACTTTAGTAAATAATAGTGAAACTTTAGTAAATAATAGTGAAACTTTAGTATGTACTAGTGTAACTTAGTGTAACTTTAGTTTAGATCTAAAAAAAATCAACCAAAAAAATCATATAACTTTAGTTTAGATCTAAAAAAAATCAACCAAACAAAAAAAAAATCAACAACAAAAAAACAGAACCAAAAAAAAACGAGATTTATAATAAAAAAAATAGAAAATCAAAAGAAATTCAAAAAATAAAACTAGAATGAAGGAGGAGGTAGGAGGGAGACGGGGAGGAGGTAGGAGGGAGGCGGGGAGGAGGAAAGCGGTGGAGGAAGGAGGCGGACAGGAGGGAGGCGGAGGAGAAGTGAGGCGGCGCGGACGGAGGGGGCGGCTGGCACGGCAGAGGCGCAGGGGAGCCGGGGAAGGGGCTGGTGGTGCTCGGTGGTGGGGAGGGAAGCGGCGGCAATGGGTGGATGGGGGCTGGTGGTGGGGCTCGGTGGGGGCGTGGGACTGGTGGTGCTCGGTGGTGAAAGAGGACAGTGGAGGAGAAGGAGGAAGGTGGAGAGGAGGACGGTGCGGTGGTGAAGGTGGCGGTGTAGGGAGGAGGAGGTGGCGGTGGTTTGAAGGTGGCGGGTGGGCCGTGGGGTAGTATTTATTTAGGGTTTTTTTGGGTTTTTTTTGAGAGGATATAGAGAGAGAAAGGAGGTAGAAAGAGAATGAGAAGATGTGAAAATGAAGAAAAAGAGTGGAAAATGGGTATAAATACTAGGGTTTGAAGGAGATGATTGTGTGTGTCTCACAATCCTAACCTTTCATTATGTTCTAATCCTAGCCCTTCATCCTCCTAATCCAAGGGCTTGGATGAGGACTCAAGGACTCAAAGGGAAGGGGAGGACTCATTTGAACCCACCTCTATATATTGTATATATATATATATATATATATATATATATATATATATATATATATATATATATATAGAGTTAGGTTCAAATGAGTCTTTCCTTAACTTTGAGTCCTTGAGTCCTAATCCAAGCCATTGGATCAAGAGGATGAATGACTAGGATTAAAACAAAATGGAGGGTCAAGATTGTGAGAGACACACAATCCAATCTCTTCAAACCCTAATATATATACCCTTTTTCACTCATCTTCTTTCATTTTCACATTTCTCATTCTCTTTCTACCTCCTTTCTCTCTCTAACATCCTCTTTAAAAAAAAAAAACCAAAGAAAAAAAACCCTAACCCTCTCCCACCGGTCCACCACCCCCACCCCCACCGGTCCCCTCCCCCGACGCCGCCATGCTCCCGCCTCCCCTTGCTCCGCCGCCCTGCTCCGGGTCCGTCCGCCTCCCTCCTCCTCCGCCTGCCTCCTCCCCCGCCTGCCTCCTCCTCCGCCTGCCTCCTCCCCCGCCTTCGCCTGCCTCCTCCCCCGCCTTCCTCCTCCTCCGCCTTCGCCTGCCTCCTCCCCCGCCTTCCTCCTCCTCCGCCTGCCTCCTCCCCCGCCTCCCTCCTCCTCTGCCTCCCTCTTCCCCCGCGTCCCTCCTCCTCTCTTTTTTTCTTTTTTTTTTTCTTTTCAGATTTGATTTCATATTTAGTTCTCTTTTTTATTTTTAAAAATTTTTCTTCATAATCTGATGTTTTTTTTATTGTTTCCTTGTTTTTTTTATTTTGTTGGTGGTTGTTTTTTTTAATTTGTATCATCAAATTTATTTAATCTTTTTTTAGATCTGAAAAAAGGTTAAAAACTACCGCTATTTCAAATCTCGTTTTTTATTTTTCAGATTTGTTATGTTTTTTTATTTTTTATTTCAAATCTATGTTTTATGTTAGATTCGTTTTTTACTAATCTTTTTTTCAGATTCGTTATTAATTATTTAGTTTATCCAGGTTTTTTTTTCAGATTTCTTACGTTTATTTCTCATTTTTTCAGATTTCTAGATCTTTTTCATTTTTCAGATTCACTTTCTTTTTTTTAATCTTGGTTTTCATTTTTAAAATTTCTAGATCTCATATTTTTTTTAATAACCACCACCAATGTTTTTCTATTTTTTAACTTCTCATTTTTTTATATTTTATTTTTCAAAATTATGAACTAAAATTACACTAGTATGGACTGAAGTTATACTATTATGTACTAGAGTTTCACTAGTACGTACTAGAGTTTCACTAGTACGTACTAGAGTTTCACTAGTACGTACTAGAGTTTCACTAGTACGTACTAGAGTTTCACTACTATGTACTAGAGTTTCACTAGTATGGACTAAAGTTTCACTACTATGGACTAAAGTTTCACTACTATGGACTAAAGTTTCACTATTATGGACTAAAGTTTCACTAGTATACACTAAAATTTCACTATTATGTACTAAAGTTTCACAATTATGGACTACAGTTTCACTAGTATGTATTAAAGTTTCACAATTATGGACTAAAGTTGCACTGGACTAACGTTATCTTATTAAGGACTGAAGTTACTTAATTAATGACTATAGTTACATTAGTATGAACTGAAGTTACACTCATAAAAAACTAAAATCACATAAATTTTTTTAAAAATTATGTAAATTCAAATTTATATAGTTAAAATCACATTTTAATTTAAAGTTACACAAAAAATGGTTAAAGTTTCACTCTTAATGATTAAAGTTCGTCTCATAAAAAAAAAAAAATCACATAAATTTGTCTTAAAATTATATAAATTCAAATTTATATAGTTTAAATCACATTTTAATTTAAAGTTACACAAAAAATGGTTAAAGTTTCACTCTTAATGACTAAAGTTCGTCTCATAAAAAAACAAAAATCACATAAATTTGTCTTAATAATACATAAATTCAAATTTATATAGTTTAAATCACATTTTAATTTAAAGTTACACAAAAAATGGTTAAAGTTTCACTCTTAATGACTAAAGTTCGTCTCATAAAAAAACAAAAATCACATAAATTTGTCTTAAAATTACATAAATTCAAATTTATATAGTTTAAATCACATTTTTATTTAAAGTTACACAAAAAAAGGTTGAAGTTACATAAATAATTATTAAAGTTACACTCGAAATGTAGGTGAAAGTCATTAAAACTTACTCATTTTATTCTAATCTTGTCCCTTCATTTTGTTTTAATCTTGTCCATTCATTTTTCTTTTAATCTTAGCCTTCCATCTTGTTCTAATCTTGTCCCTCCATCTCTTTCATCCAAAGGGCAAGATGAGGACTCATGGACTCAATTT
>JAIUZE010008231.1:0-21927 GCA_022085475.1 Heliosperma pusillum | reverse complement strand
GTTTCGCATCCAAGACTCGGTCAATCATAGACGCCGAGTACCCCAAATTCGGTAGAACAATTCACGAAAGAGGCGGAAAAGAGCACAAGCCTCATAACAGGCGGTACGCTACATGCAAATAACACCACCTCGCAAGTACACAACATTTGACGGCCGGGTCGATCAACGCATAGCGTTCAACTCCCAACAACGTCGTCGTATGCCCACTAACACATGCATTTAAGCAGTAGGATACCTCTCCGTTCAGACATTCCAGCCTTACGAACGGGAAGGTAGCCAAGGGAATGAGAATACAAAGCACAAGACAAAATAGTGCTCAAACCGTAACATTTGTAAAAACCGACTCAAAGTGGGAACATATCGAAAACCGTCATGAAACCTGTGATACAAGCGAATAAGATATCATATATCCAAAACATGAATATTATAAGTCACTACGTAAAATTATACGATAAACGGATCATGCGAACTATTATAAATTACGAGTTTTAAAAGTCAAAAGAAAACAACACAGCCGTGTTCCTGGCCGGGCAGGAGACCGGTGGCCGGTGGGCCGGCTCAGAACACAGGTAAAACCCAAAAACAGAGAAAAGAGGTCTGGGCCGGTCAGTAGACCGGCGGCCGGTCGACCGGCACAGAACATCACACCAAAATCAAAACTTCCCATACTGATGTGTTCCAGGCCGGTGGATGGACCGGTGGCCGGTGGGCCGGCCTGGAGCACCTCTTCATGCAAAACCAAGTTTCCAAAATGAGTTACTGGAGTGTTCTCAGCCGGTGGTCAGACCGGCGGCCGGTCGACCGGCTGGGAACACCCCTTCATCCGTGAGCTTCCAATACTTAACCAATTCATTTCAAATCTCAATTATACTTCTAATAATTATCAACAATCAATATATATCATCAATATTCATCATATAACACCATTCATTAATCATAGCATGGTTTCTAATCTTCCTAATCGTATTCTAATACGATTTTCTAGCATATAAACATGTAAAACACGTAAATGATACCGAGTAACCCTTCACCGTTACCTTTGAGCGTCTCTACTAATCGTCAAGCTCCTCTTCTATAAGGAAATAGCCTTTGTCGGGATCTTGGAGGTCACCACCTACAAATAGATCGTAAAAAGATGAATAAAGTTCATCTTGAGAAAGACGGAAAGATTGAAAAGCGGGAAAGACGATGATTTTAATATCAATACGGAAAGAGGAAGGTACGGGAAGAAGAATAAGACGAACATACGTAAATTCTATCAAGTAACGAAGAAGTTACGTCAATTCTAACATCGATATTCAAAGAGGGAATGTTTCTTAAGGAAGAAGAAAGGGTTTTGTGTTTGATTTTGTGTTGAATGAAAAATTAGGTTAAGGAAGGGAGTAATGTGAGTTATGAAGGAAAAAGTCAAAGACGGTTTCAAAGTCAAGAAAGTCAAACCCGACTCAAAAGTCAAGAAAAGTCAAACTCGACTTAAGACGGGATTTTCATGGAATCTCGCAGAAATTCCGAATACGAACTCGGAAATTCTAAATTCGACTCGAAACTTAAAATTATAAATTAAAACTTAAAATTACTGAAACGATTTCGTAAAATATTTCTATTAGAAAAATAGGGTACATTTCCGGGTGTTACAATCACCCCACCTTTTAAAAAGTTTCGCCCTCGAAACTTGAGGAAAAAATAAAAATTTACCTTACTCGAAAAGACTCGGATATTTACTACGCATAGAAGCTTCGGTTTCCCAAGTCTCTTCTTCGACATTAGCACTTCTCCACAAGATTTTCACCAAAGGAACTACTTTACTTCTCAACTTCCTATCCTTACGATCTAGGATACGGATCGGCTTCTCTTTAAAGGATAGATTCGGTTCAAGCTCGGGCAATTCCTTTTGAAAGACATGGCTTGGATCACTAACATACTTTCTCAATTGAGAAACATGAAAAACATTATGAACCTTAGCCAAATTCGGCGGCAAATCCAACCTATAAGCAACGGCACCAATCCTCTCTACAATATCAAAAGGTCCAATGTATTTCGGGCTCAATTTACCCTTAACACCAAACCGTTTAACACCCTTCATAGGAGACACCTTCAAGAACACTTTATCACCAACCTCAAACTCTAACGGCCTTCTTCGGATATCGGCATAAGACTTTTGACGGTCTTGAGCGGATTTCATTCTATCACGAATGACCTTCACATTATCAATGGTTTCAACAAGAACATCGGGGCCTAAATCACGATTGTCACTCAATTGATTCCAACATATAGGACTCCGACATTTCCTTCCATAAAGAGCTTCATATGGAGCCATCTTAATCGAAGCATGATAACTGTTGTTGTAAGAAAACTCCACCAACGGTAAACTCTTTTCCCAACTAGACTGAAAGTCAAGAGCACAAGCCCTAAGCAAGTCTTCTAAAGTCTGAATAGTCCTCTCAGTCTGACCATCTGTAGCGGCATGAAAAGCAGTACTCATCAACAACTTACTACCCATGGCCTCTTGCAAAGCCTTCCAAAATCTCGGATCTCGGTCGGATATAATCTCCATAGGAACACCATGGTATCTAACAATTTCATCCACATATGCTTTTGCTAAACGATCCAAATTCCAAGTTTCTTTAATCGGAATGAATCTAGCACACTTGGTCAATCGATCAACAACAACCCAAACAACATCTTTACCTCCAACGGTCTTCGGCAAAGCCATAACAAAGTACATCGAAATAGATTCCCACTTCCATAGCGGAATATCCAACGGTTGTAGCAATCCACCGGGTCTCTTGTGTTCAATCTTCACTTGTTGGCAAGTCAAACACCAAAACCTTCAACATACGACACCCACCTCGCCCTTCAAGTTTGCCACCAAAACACTGCAGCTCAAATCCTTTGTACTCTTATCACATCCGGGGCGGTGTGAATAGGAATAAGGCGGAAGATGGCTTCATCAAGCGAACTCGCCTTCCTCAAGATTAATTTTTGGAGGGCATTAGGAACAAAATACACGACCATTGAAAATGAAGAACACCTTCATTATCAAACTTGGCTTTCGCGGATTTTCACGGAGAAAACAGGCTCGGCAATCATAGCACCAACATGAACAAATCCCAGGCTCTACAATTCCAACTCACTCTTCGAACCTGGCACCCAAAGATCAACAGGTATGTAAAAAGGCAAAGCATTCAAAGCATGAGAAGCTTTCCTACTAAGAGCATCTGCCACCACATTCGCCTTCCCTTCATGATACAATAACTCAAAATCATAATCGTTCACCAACTCCAACCATCTTCTTTGCCTCATATTCAACTCTTTTTGAGTAAATATGTACTTCAAAATCTTGTGATCGGTGAAGATACGACAATGAACTCCAATTAAATAATGTCTCCACACTTTCAAAGCATGAACAACAGCGGCCAATTCTAAATCATGAGTAGGATAGTTCACTTCATGAACTCTCAATTGCCTAAGATTGAATTAAGGCCACACCCTTCCGATCGCATTAAAGAACACAACCCCTATCCCATTTTAGAAGCATCACAAAGACATCTACAAGTCCTACTCCATCTTCAGCAAGTCAACACCGGAGCGGGCGTAGTTAACCTCGTCTTTAAACTCGTGAAACGCTGAATTCCACAAGCTTCATTCCATCGGGGAATTTGGTTTCCTTCTTCAATTAATGAGTCATTTAGGCATAGCAAGCTTAGAGAAATCCTTGACAAATCTTCGATAATAACCAGCTAAACCAAGGAAACTTCGAATCTCTCTAATATCAGTCGGACTCTTCCAATCAACAACGGCCTCAATCTTAGAAGGATCCACCATTACACCCTCTTTAGAAATCACATGCCCAAGAAAGGACACCTTAGGTAACCAAAATTCACACTTTGAGAACTTAGCATACCACTTCTGACGACGTAGAACACCCAAAATAATTCTCAAATGAATAGCATGCTCATCTTCGGACTTGGAGAAAATAAGAATATCATCAATGAATACCACCACACACTTATCAAGATACTCACTAAATGTGCGGTTCATCTGATCCATAAAGATAGCAGGAGCATTCGTCAATCCAAATGGCATTACTTTAAATTCATAATGGCCATACCTCGTACTAAAAGCGGTCTTTGGAATATCCACATCTCTAACCGGAATTTGATGATAACCGGACCTCAAATCAATCTTCGAAAAAGTAGAAGCACCTTTTAATTGATCAAATAAATCTTCAATTCTCGGTAAAGGATACTTATTCTTGATTGTAATCCGATTCAATTCACGATAGTCGATACACAATCTCATAGAACCATCCTTCTTCTTCACAAAAAGAACGGGAGCACCCCAAGGAGAGGCACTAGGTCGAATAAAGCCCTTTTCAATCATATCATCCAACTGCTTCCTTAATTCCTTCAATTCAGACGGAGCCATACGATAAGGAGCTTTGGCAATTGGACCAGAACCAGGAACAAGATCAATAGAGAATTCAACATCTCTCTCGGGAGGAATCCCGGGCAATTCTTCAGGGAATACATCAATGAATTCTCGAACAATAGGCACATCTTCAATACTTGGCAAAGAGGTATTTGAAGAAGTCACAACACACAAGAATGCTTGGTGACCTTTTCTAACAATACTTACCAACTTCAAAGAGACATTAAAAGGACAACCTTTACGGGGGTTGAGCGATCCCTATAGGGTATCTAACATGTCTCTCCAAAGGACGCCTTAAGAAAAGTAACTTCTTTTTGATCCGGACACTCGAACATAGCATTGTAAATAGCTAGGCCAATCAAAGACCTAAAATAAATATCCAAAACTCTCCTAAAGGGAACTTAAGGAGATTCGCGGGAAAGATAGAACCCGAAATAGATATAGGTACATTTGGATAAAGGGTTGAACAAGAGATAATATCTTCGGAAGGTAAGGATATGGGAGTATCCTCACTAGATGTCGGTTTGATTGATAATTTATTAGCATAGGTTGATGACACAAACGACATTGAAGCACCGGTATCAAATAAAATAAGACACGGTTGCTCTAAGATTGAGAACATACCAGTAATGATCTCGGGATGAGCGTCGGCCTCAGCACGGCTCATGACAAAGATTGAACCCTTAGGCTTAGGAGGAGGAGGCAACTTCCGATCAGGGCAATCCTCATAACGATGACCACCCTTTTGACAGAAGAAGCACACATAAGGTCGGTTGGTACAAGTTCTACCGGGGTGTAGAGGAAGTCTACAACGGCTACATTGACGACCTTGAGGTTGAGCTTGAGATGCATAAGGCCCATGAGCCACATTTGAAGTAACTCTAGGAATAAAAGGAGAAGGATTCCTTGTATTAGCATTGGAAGAAGGATTAAACCTCCTCTTGTTAGCATAGGAATTAGAAGAAGACGGGATAAACGGCCTCTTCCCAAAAGCATTCGGCCTAGGAGCATAAGAAGGAGATGGATTATTCATTAAAGCTTCATCTCGAATAGCCTTCATTGAATTTTCAGCCCATAAGGCATCGGCGTAGAGATCTCCAAAGGATGCGGTACCCCTTCTCACTTTACTTTGGAGAACGGCATTCAACTTATTACGATAATAGAATGCACGGTCTTCATCATCACGAATAAGCCTCGGCGCAAAGTGAGCGAGCTTATTAAACTCCGTCGTAAAATCTTGAGCGGATAGGTTGCCTTGCTTAAAATCTATGAACTCCTTGAGCCTTTGTTGTTTAAGCTCCTTAGGGTAAAATCTACCCTCCACAAGAGCCTTAAAGCAAGCCCAGTTGAAGTCCTCTTCAAGAGTTGCGGTGGCACTTGTAATAGCCCACCAGTTGTCGGCTTCACGCACTAGAAAGTGCTTTGCAATCCTCACCTTGTCCTCTTCCCGGACTTGGTAAAGATCGAACTGCTTCTCCATCTCCCGGAACCAATCGGATAGCTCCGTAGGATCCGGTTCACCACCATAAGGCACGATCTTACTCCTTGCAATTTGACCCGCCACCCATGCATAACCACCTTGTTGGTTGTCCTCCCTTCTAGGGGGAACTTGGTTGGCATTAGCGAGAGCGGCATCTTGCTGATTCTTCAGCACTTGAGCAAGAGCCTCCATCATAATATTATCAGCTACACGCGGTCTAACCATCTTCATAAGAGATAAAAACGAATTAAGTTACCCTATCAATTAGCATAAACAAATAGACTACCAATTAAAATCCTTAACTTCTACCCAACTCTCTCATTTATTATTTCATGGTCAAGTAGTTAAGTTAGGGTTCACGTGTGTGCGTCGGGAGCGATCAAAGCTCTGATACCAACTGTGACAACCCTCGCGAATGCGGAAAGATAAAACATACAAGCATGTGAAAAGATATGCGGAAATACGGTATTTTTAAAACCTTTTAAACATGCAAGATATATATAACACGAGGTGTGTCAAAATGATACAAACTAAATACGGAATTATACAACAAAGAGACGAGGCCTCTTAAAATGTTAGCAAAGAACAAGTGTTTAACAAAAACTAGCTACTATCGTCTAGAGGTGAACTTCCAGGGACAACGCCCGCTAGCTCACACCCGAACCCCAAAATATCAGATCCAAAAAAGTCATCCATAGCATGCAACCTGTTCATCCATGAAAAACATGAATGCCACAGTCAGTGGGGAGTAACTTCGGGTTCTCCCAGCCATATCACATCAAACGTACATATAAGGAAATACGAAAGTAAAGTCATGCATATATATACATATCCATGTGAGTTACGATAAAAATAGATAGGCAATACGAGATATAATGATAAGATCATGTGGAAATCAAATCCGTAACCATCATGTGATTCAACGACTCGGGAAAGACACTCTTAGGCAATCGAATACGCTCACTAGGGCTTGCATCTCACCGTTAGCGGTATAAGATTGATAAGATTGAGACTCGACAGACAAACCAGTCAAGTCATGCGATGATCATAGTAAATACAACATATTGTCATCCATTCACGAACCAAGACAATGACGGTGTCCAATCATGCAAGGACCATGAACTATATCATGAAATCACGCATTCAAGAACGACACAAGACGACAATTCTCACGGTAAATGAAACGCACTAGCATCGTGTACATGGCAAGTATGATTAACGGCATCCACGGGATCACATTTCCCTGAACTCATACGCGATGCTTACATTTCGCCTATGTAGACACATTTCCTCCTGGTAGCACGACGATAATAATACGGTACTAGTCTAAACCTGGCCAGGATCTTGGAATATAACGTTTTCCGATTCGACGTGCGATAAAACGTTTCGCACCCAAGACTCGGTCTTACACTAGACGCCGAGTACCCCAAATTCGGTAGATCAATTCCCGAAAGAGGCGGAAAACGAGCTCAAGCCTCATAACATGCGGTACGCTACATGCAAATAACACCACCTCGCAAGTACACAACATTTGACGGCCGGGTCGATCAACGCATAGCGTTCAACTCCCAACAACGTCGTCGTATGCCCACTAACACATGCATTTAATCAGTAGGATACCTCTCCGTTCCGACATTCCAGCCTTACGAACGGAAAGGTAGCCAAGGGAATGAGAATACAAAGCACAGACAAAATAGTGCTCAAACCGACTCATTTGTAAAAACCGACTCAAAGTGGAAACATATCGAAAACCGTCACAAACATGTGATACAAGCGAAAGAGATATCATCAGAGTCCCACATGAATATTTATAGCGAAATTACGTAAAATTATAAAACGATAAACCGATCATGTGAACTAATATAAATTACGAGTTTTAGAAGTTGAAGGAAAAATGTACAGCCGTGTTCCAGGCCGGGCTGGAGACCGGCGGCCGGTGGGCCGGCTCAGAACACAGGCAAAAACT
Source organism: Heliosperma pusillum (assembly GCA_022085475.1). Taxonomy (NCBI): domain Eukaryota; kingdom Viridiplantae; phylum Streptophyta; class Magnoliopsida; order Caryophyllales; family Caryophyllaceae; genus Heliosperma; species Heliosperma pusillum. Next base: position 14,050 of record JAIUZE010008231.1, on the reverse strand, counting down.
CAAAAACAGAGGAAAGGGGTCTGGGCCGGTCAGTCGACCGGCGGCCGGTCGACCGGCTCAGACAATCATACAAAACTCAAAACTTCAACACTGATGTGTTCCAGGCCGGTGGAGGGACCGGCAGCCAGTGGGCCGGCCTGGAGCACCATATCATGCAAAACCCAAATTTCCAAAGAAGTTTCTGATGTGTTCCCAGCCGGTGGTCAGACCGGCGGCCGGTCGACCGGCTGGGAGCACTTCTTCACCCGTGAGCCTTGCTCACTTAACCAATTCAATCCAATTCTCATATATACTTCTAATAATCATCAACAATCAATATAACCTCATTTACTAATCATAGCATGGATTCTAATCTTCCTAATCGTAATCTAATACGATTTTCTAGCATATAAACATGTAAAACACGTAAGTAATACCGAGTAACCCTTCACCGTTACCTTTGAGCGTCTCTAATGATCGTCAAGCTCCTCTTCTATAAGAAAATAGTCTTTGTCGGGATCTTGGAGGTCGCCACCTACAAATAGATCGTAAAAAGATGAATAAAGTTCATCTTGAGAAATACGGAATGCTTAAAAAGCGAGAAAGACGATAATTTTATTATCAATACGGATAGAGGAAGGTTAGGGAAGAAGAATAAGACGAACTTACGCGAATTCTATCGAGAAATGAAGAAGTTACGATGAATCAAAGATCGATATTCAAAGAGGGAAGTTGCTTAAGGAAGAAGAAAGAAGAATGGGTTTGATTTTTGGTGTTGAAATGAATATTAGGTTAAGGAATGAGTAGTGTGAGTTGTGTAGGAAAAGTCAAAGACGATTTCCAAAGTCCAGAAAAGTCAAACTAGACTTAAGACGGCTTTTTCATGAAATCTCGCAGAATTTCCAAATACGAACTCGGAAATTCTAAATTTGACTCGGAATTTAAAATTATAATTTATAACTTAAAAATTACTGAAAAGATTTCGTAAAATATTTCTACTAGAAAAATAGGGTACATTTCCGGGTGTTACAACCATCCTCAAACCGATGGGCAAACGGAGGTAACTAATCGAACCCTTGGTACCTTATTGCGTGGTCTTGTGAGTAAGACACAAAAGGATTGGGATATAAAGCTTGCCCATGCTGAATTCGCTTACAATCGTTCTCCAACCTATGCTACTGCTCATTCTCCATTTGAAGTTGTGTATGGTGTGAATCCGTTCTTGCCTTTAGATCTTATTCCATTGCCTAAGGATGAATTGGTTCACAAAGATGCGGAGTCTAAGCTGAAATCGATGGTGAAGTTGCACGAACAAGTTCGAGCTAGAATAGAGTCTATCAATGAGACTTATAAGCGTAAGTCTAACAAGAATAGGAAGCCACGAGTGTTCGATGTTGGGGATCTAGTTTGGGTCCATTTGAGGAAGGAACGATTTCCGAGCAAGCGAAAGAACAAGTTAATGCCACGAGCTGAAGGTCCTTACAAGGTGGTTTCGAGAGTCAATGACAATGCTTACAAGGTCGAACTTCCAGGTGACTATGGTGTCCATGCTACGTTTAATGTGGGTGAACTATCTCCTTACTTAGATGATGACGGGATTTCAGAATTGAGGACAATTCCTTTCAAAGGAGGAGAGGATGATACGATCATGGATGGCATGGATGAACTAATTGTCAATGTGGACAGTCCTATGGACCGTTCAAAAGTTGTTCCACGAGTTCAGTTAGGGAATTGGTTTGGTGAGTCCATAACACGAAGCCTATGCGTGATCAATGGAGCCATTTAACAGTCTAATTGACTGTTTACCCAAGGATGCAACGGTTGAATGGACTGAGTCATAGCTGTCATTTACACCTTGTTTTATTATCATTTTAAGTCTTATTATTGCTGCATTTGTGTCTAATAATATGGCTGTTAGAGGGTCATAAATAGTAGTTAATTGGAGGCATTAAGCTAGTGTTTACTACTTAGTTTGTGGCTGCATAGAATTCGAAATATAGAGCAGTTGAAGACTGCTAAAAGAGCTGTTGTAAGGCTGTCAAATAAGGTAAGTTTTAGCCTAATTAAGAGCCTCTTTAAGAGCCTTAATTGGGTAGTTTATTGCTTGGTTTGACCAGCCATTATAGGTTTGTAATGAGGGCTATTTAAGGCCAAGATTGCTGGAGGTTTTCACTCATTCAATCAATAAGGAATACAATATTTTCCCTAACTTTGCTGCTGCAAAAACACTTTGTTATTATTCAACGAGTTTGAGTAACAACTTGATCGTTCTCAATAGGTCTTGGGTTTCGATCTCCATTGTCGAGTTATAGGTCTAACTCGCCAAATATCAGTACTTAGTCGCTATTTGTTTGCCTCAAATATCACGGTTGAGACTGGGTTGCACCTAGTGCATTCGGGTCTCGTTGTGTGTTTGTTGTTTCAAAGACTTCCGCTACCAACTCGTATCAAAAGGTTTCACCCAAGTTCATGGTCTTCACTATGACGAAACCTTCGCCCCAGTCGCCATGCTTCGATCCATAAGGGTTATCTTAGCGGTTGCCGCATTTCATAATTATGAGATTTGGCAAATGGATGTCAAAACCGCCTTCTTGAAGGGGATTCTAGAAGAGGAAGTGTACATGACACAACCTGAAGGTTTTGTGGATCCATCAAACCCTAAGAAGGTATGCAAACTTAAGATATCCATCTATGGTCTTAAGCAAGCATCCAGGAGTTGGAATCATCGTTTCGATCATGTAATTAAACAAAATGGTTTCACTCGAAGTGTCGAGGAACCGTGTTTATACATGAAGTTTAGTGGGAGTAAAGTAACTTTTCTAGTCTTGTATGTAGATGACATACTACTCATTGGGAATGATATTCCAATGCTCACTTCTGTAAAGGAGTGGCTAGGAATACATTTCCAAATGAAAGACTTAGGAGAGGCCCAGCGCATCTTAGGTATCCGGATCTATAGGGATAGATCTAAAAGGATACTAGCATTAAGTCAAGAGACTTATATTGATAAGATTCTTGATCGGTTCAACATGAAAGACTCTAAGAGAGGCTTTATTCCTATGGGAAGTGGGATCACTTTGAGCAAGTCAGAGTGCCCTACGAAACCCGAGGAAATTGAACGCATGAAATTGATCCCTTATGCATCAGCTGTTGGATCAATCATGTATGCTATGATGTGCACTCGTCCCGACGTTGCATATGCTTTGAGCATGACAAGTCGTTACCAAGCAAATCCAGGTGAGAGTCACTGGATAGCCGTAAAGAACATCCTTAAGTACTTAAGAAGGACCAAGGATTCGTTCTTAGTGTTTGGAGGCGAGACTGAGTTACGTGTAAAGGGTTACACAGATGCCAGTTTCCAAACAGATCAGATAGGGATGATATGAAATCCCAATCCGGCTACGTTTATATGATGAATGGAGGAGCTGTTTGCTGGAAGAGTTTCAAGCAAAGCGTTACAGCGGATTCTACAACAGAAGCAGAGTACCTTGCAGCGTCTGAAGCTGCAAAGGAAGCTGTGTGGATTCGGCAATTTTTGGAAGGACTATCAGTAGTCCCTACTGCCAAAGATCCTATCACAATTTATTGTGATAACAGTGGGGCTATTTTTCAGGCAAAAGAGCCCAAGTCTAGTAACAAGTCTAGACATGTACTTAGGAAATATCATGTAATTAGAGATTACGTGGACAGAAAGGAAATTGACATTTGTAAGGTTGGGACAGATGACAACATTGCTGATCCTTTAACCAAGCCTTTATCAAAGGCTAAGCATGATGGTCATGTCGTCACAATGGGATTGAGACGTGTGCCAGAATTCCTTTAGATTATGTAATATGTAATAATTGAATGTTGTATTAATTATTTCATATATGATAATGGCATTTATTGTTCGAGTTTTATTTTAAACTCTTTTATTTAGTTTGACTAAATTTAATACTTTGTTTATCCGAATAGATTGTTGGACCCTATTCAAGTGAATAGGACGAACTTAGTATTTTGTCCCTAGTCACTCAATGAGGTGACGTCTCGAAATGACTAGATTGTAAGTCGATCGATGGTTGGTTCAGCACCATGGGGTCATGGAGATGACTGGTCGTTTACATAGACAGACTGTATGACACTCTGTCGGACAGTGACATGATAGAGACCCTTAAATCAATTATTTGATGCCTGGTCGTGGCAGGGTCTTCTATCTTATTCCTATAAGTCGATTCTTTTGACTGGCGACCGTCTATCTGAGTCGGTGCAGTTTCCGATTGGTTTTGGTTGATGTTCTAGGTCGTGCCGTAAAAGGAGGCCGATGGACTTCTTCTGGATCATGGTGATCTGCATCATACAGAGTAGATGGATCAACAGGAATTGTCCACCCACGTTGGGTAAAAACATCTTTAGGCCACTCGAGGAGAAGTTACTGTAAATGCGTGGCCACGCTCGGAAAGAGATCTATGGTAGATTTTCCGGTCAGACAGTTACTCTCCCTATCGAGAAAACCACTCTAGATATTGTCAATCGCAAGTGCGACCTGAAAGACACCTTGCGTTGAGTGGGAGATGTGATAAAGAGACAAGAGAATCGGTGACGCACACTTGTGTCAGACAAGTGGGAGATTGTTGGAGTAGGTGTCCTCCACAATAGTGCGCCACATAATAAATCTTATTAAGGAATATAATTGGGATATTTATTGACTATATATATGATTAGTCAGTTGATTAACGTAAATCAATAACGGTTGGCTGACTAGAGTTTGACGTTATTGTCGTTTGACGGCGGTGATCAACTGATCCCTTTCGGTCACACCTAAAGGATGAAATCCAAATAGTAACTAATTATTTGTATACGATACAGTTAATTAGTACATTACATATATTCGATATGTATAAGAGTTAATTGTTAGAAATTGAGTTAAGAACTCAAATTCAATTAAGTTTATTTTTCAATTATGCGATAATTGACTAATAAATTTATATCTTATTTTAATACGATTAAATAAGATTTAACTTAGTAATTAATCGTTAAATTACTAAATTAGTTGAGGTTTTGAGATAGAGGTAATTAGTTAATTATATTTACAAAGAGTTGTAAAATAAATTAACTAAGCATTGTGGGACCCATTATATATTGATATAATGGTAGAATACTACTTAAAATGTTAAGTACATATTATTCATTTATTTGTGTCATATAATTGTTATATGATCAAATTAACACTTAATTATACAAGATAATTAAGCATATGATTAATAAGTATTTGTGGGACAAATATCAAAAATCAAAATGGATCAAATTGAGGCTCACATGGCCGGTTATGGTGAAGTCAAATGGTGATGATGGTTGTTCTTATTCATACTCACAAGCAACATATGCTTATGACATGAATAGTAAACATGATATCATTTTATTCACTACAACACATTACCACCTTACATGGCAATAAAATAAGAAGAAAAAAATCACCATTTTGTGGTGATGAAACCGGCCCTCTTGGCTATAAAAGGAGAACAATTGTTGTTCATTCCTACACAAGTTCATTCTTATTTTTCCAAACATCTCTCAAAACTATACTTCTCTCTAAAACTCTTATATACTAATATTTATTAAGTATTACTAGTGTAGTAATATAGTCTAGTATTAGTCGTATTATATCTATCTTATTATCTAGTTAATAATAAGGGTAGATTATTTGGGTTAATCTTGGTGCAACTTAGAGGAGATCTTCTACCTTGGAGATTATTTGTGTTCAACCATATTTGTAGCTCAAGATCAACAAGAAGGAGTTCTTGTTGTGCCCTTATATTTTCCATACCAATGTGAGGAAATTTCTTCTCTTATATAAATGTCTTTATATTTGCATGCATGTTACATAGATCATTATAAACTAAATTAAAAAGTAATTTAGTAAATAATTAGAGGAGTCTAATTAAGGTCTATGGACTTTCATAGGGTACGAATCTTGTTCCAACCTCAAGCTAAATGATTCTCAATATCATACAGTTTGGGTTCCTGAATAGAAAGTAAACAGATCATCGAACTGTTCAATTCAGAATGCTTCCAGCAATGTCTATTTCAAAAAGCCAAAACCCGTAGAACGTGACTTTCGTAAACGAAAGTATGTCGGCCTACCTGAGTATACGTTATGCAAATTTTGTGGAAATACAGGTCATGTATTTAATGCTTGTAAGAAACGATTAGGACATTTAAGTAAAAACATAAAGATCGTTAAGAAAATATGGATTAGAAAGGATGTCCTGGATCTTGTTCGTGATAAGAAGGGACCCAAACTCGTTTGGGTTCCTAAATCATCTAACTAATCTAATTTCAGGGCCGTATGAGAGGAGGCAGCCGTTGGTATCTAGATAGCGGATGTTCACGACATATGACAGGTAATAAAAACCAATTTCTCTCATTATCGGCCTACAATGGTGGAAACATGACGTTTGGAGACAACAAAAAAGGTGAGGTTGTTGGAATTGGCAAGGTCGGTAAGTCTCTCTCACTTTCCATTGACGATGTGCTGCTCGTAAATGGTCTCAAACACAACTTGATTAGTATTTCCCAACTATGTGACAAAGGAAATAAAGTGGAATTTCATGCAAACCTTTGTTACGTAATTAAGGAAAGTACTAATGAAGTTGTTCTTGAAGGTAGGCGTGTTAATAACATCTATGTGGTTGACTTAGGAAATGTTCCTAAGGAAGCCATTAAATGTTTGTCGGTTATGCAAAATGATCCTAACTTATGGCATAAAAGATTTAGACATGTGGGTCTCTCGTCATTGAACAAACTTAACAAACTCGATTTAGTGGAAGGGTTACCCTCCATAAAGTTTGAAATTAAAGGAGTTTGTGAAGTTTGCGCAAGATGTAAACATGTTCGAAGTTCTTTTAAATCAAAAAGGTTCGTTAGCACCACTAAGCCTCTAGAACTCATTCACATGGACTTGTGCGGGCCAATGAGGATTAGAAGCCGAGGTGGGAGTCTTTATGTGTGTGTTCTAGTGGATGATTATTCCCGGTTTGTTTGGACTATATTTCTTCATGCCAAAAGTGAAACTTTTGAAGAATTTCATTGTTTAATAAAGAGGCTTCAAAACAAACTTGGTCACAATTTAATCTCCATCAGAACCGACCACGGTAGAGAATTTGAAAATGATTCATTTTTATCATTTTGCAGGGAACATGGTATTGATCACAACTTCTCGGCCCGTAGGACTCCGCAACAAAACGGAGTAGTAGAAAGAATGAACAGAACATTAGAAGACATGTCAAGAACTATGCTTCTTTGTAGTGGATTGCCTCGAAGTTTTTGGGCCGAAGCCGTGAACACAGCTTGTTATATTCACAACCGTGCTTCAATTAGAACTATTCTTAAGAAAACGCCTTATGAACTTCTTTATGGGCGAAAGCCAAATATTTCACATTTCCGTTGTTTTGGATCAAAATGTTTCGTTCATAATAACGGCAAAAATAATTTAGGAAAATTTGATCCTAGAAGCGATGAGGCGGTTTTCATAGGATATTCTAAAGAAAGCAAAGCTTATAAAGTCTATAAAAAGAGAACAATGTGTTTTGAAGAAAATGTGCATATAATATTTGATGAAACTAATGTTTTAAATGCTGAATTACAGGATGATGATGACTTCGAAATTGGACTTGTAAATGACTCTCCTCCTGAATTAGAAGAAGGTCCTTCGTCGCTGAAAGGTACAAATGCTGAAGACCACACAGATTCAGGGGAAATTGAACAGAACAGTGAACTGTTAAATCAGAATAAAACATCAAGTTCAGCTTTACTTGAACAGACTGAAGGACTGGTTATTCCAGATACAACTCAAGCAGCCAGCAGTTCTGTTAATTCAGAAAGAGTCATTATGGAATCGGAGCAGAATCAAGTATCCAGCAGTTCTTCTACGCCTTTGCCAGAAAATTTTGTTATTCGACCATGGAAGCATCAAAACTCTCATCCAATCGATAACATCTTGACCAACATACATCAGGGAGTTCAAACTAGATCCTCACTAAGAAATTTTTGTGCTCATTATTCATTTTTATCTGAATTAGAACCATCTAATGTTAAAAATGCTTTACATGATCCTGATTGGGTGTTGGCTATGCAGGAAGAATTGAACCAGTTCGAAAGAAGTAAAGTATGGCACTTGGAACCACATCCAAAAGACCGTTCTGTCATAGGAACCAAATGGGTATTCCGAAACAAATTAGACGACACAGGTATGATTGTTCGAAACAAAGCTAGACTCGTGGTGCAAGGTTACAATCAACAAGAAGGCATAGACTATGATGAAACCTTTGCTCCCGTGGCTAGACTTGAAGCCATTCGTCTTCTTATCGCTTTTGCTGCACATATGGGTATCAAACTCTTTCAAATGGACGTTAAGACTGCGTTTCTTAATGGCTATTTGCAAGAGGAAGTATATGTTGAACAACCTCCTGGTTTTCTTGATAGTACTTATCCTTCTCATGTTTTTAAGCTTGATAAGGCACTTTATGGTCTCAAACAATCCCCACGGGCTTGGTATGAAAGACTATCAAAGTTCCTTCTTGAAAATGGATTTCAAAGAGGATCAATAGATAAAACGTTATTTTTGAAATCAGAAAAGGATAATTTACTAGTTGTTCAAATTTATATAGATGACATTATTTTTGGAGCAACTAATGACTTGTTATGTGCCTACTTTTCAGATCTTATGAAGTCCGAGTTTGAAATGAGTATGATGGGTGAGTTAGGATTTTTTCTAGGACTTCAAATCAAGCAAACGAAGCATGGGATAATGATTCATCAACGCAAGTATATCAAGGAGATGCTAAAGAAATTTGTAATGACCACTGCAAATCCATTCTCTACACCCATATCCTCAACATTAAAACTTGACAAAGATGAGAAAGGTAAGGGTGTTGATGAAAAGGTATATCGAGGTATGATAGGATCACTTCTTCATCTTACCGCCAGTCGTCCAGATATTCTTTTCAGTGTGTGCTTATGTGCTAGGTTTCAATCAAATCCCAAAGAATCGCATTTAATCGCTGTTAAGCGTATTCTTCGTTATTTGATTGGAACTCAAGACTTATACTTATGGTATCCTATGGATTGCAATTTTACTCTCATGCGGTATTCAGATGCAGATTTTGCAGGTTGTTCGGTAGACAGAAAAAGCACCTCAGGTATAGCTACCTTCGTAGGACCGTGTCTTATTTCTTGGGCTTCCAAGAAGCAAAATACGGTCGCCCTATCTACTGCCGAAAGTGACTATATTGCAGCTGCACACTGTTGTTCCCAACTGCTTTGGGTAAGACAACAACTACGGGACTACGGTATGATTATTAATTGTGTGCCTATTTTATGTGACAATACTAGTGCAACTAATATTTCAAAAAATCCCGTGCATCATTCCAGGACAAAACACATAGAAATTCGTCATCATTTTTTGCGTGACAATGTTGAAAAAGGGAACGTTTGTTTAAACTTTTGTAAGACTGAAGATCAGTTGTCTGATATTTTTACCAAACCATTAGCTCGGGAACAATTTGAGAAAATCCGTTTATAATTAGGTCTATTGAATAGTAGCTCATAGTCGATGGTGTCTGACATTTTTTCTCTCAAAGATTGACTAAATTGGAGTAACTAAAATTTTGAGTCGGTATATTTTCCTATGTTATTACGTCAGTGATAGTCTTCTTACCCTAGTCATAACACATAGACCAGTATTAAGTTGATATTCTTTGAGTTGTGATATGTTTCTGTATCTTCACAAATTGAGCAAATCATCTAATTCCTATTCCTACCCAACCTATTATTTTATTACCATTACCAATCTACCCTACCCCACCCGTCCCAACATATATACCCTTAAATTCCTTCCCACATTAAATAAACCCCACTACCCTACCTCAACCGTCACTCAACCCCTCACCTTTCATAACTGCCAACACAAACCCCACCATATAACATGGCCCCAAAAACCAAAGGTCTCGGATCTCCAACTTCTCGCGCTCCGCCACCTCCGAAAACCACTCGCCCTCCTCCTAAAACCCGCGCTTCTTCCGCAACAACCACGAAAAAAAACCCGACCCAAATCAGCCTCCATGTCTTCCACCCCCTCTACGCCCACCGCCTTACCCGACACCACCACAAACACTCCTCCCAACACCGAAACCGAATCCCCTATTGCCATTATCCTTCCTACAAAAACGAAAACCCCAATTCAAAACCCTAACACCGCCGGCTCTCCGTCTCCCGTTACCACCCGCTCAAAATCCGCCCATGCAACTCCATCTTCTCAACCCGAACAGTCATCCGGTGCTCCAATTGACGAGCCAAAGGTATCTAAGGTAAATCGGAAAAGAAAGAGGGTTCTTATTTCAAATCGGATTTCCGATTATGGTGTTGATGTCACTCCAACAGTGTCCAATGAAACTAGGGACGAGCCACTTGATACTAGTCTCAAGGTTGTCTCTTCAATCGATAAAGGGGAGAAAACCGCTACTCGGCGAAATCTCAAAAGGAAACGGCCTCCGACGGCTACTACTGACTCGAACTCTACCCCCGTTCGCTTCGGATGCTCCAATACTTTCCGAAAATGACCGAGCCCGTGCTCTGAAGGTTCTTGGGTCCCTTGGGTTGTCTGACACGGATTTCGAGACTTGCTCTCGTCTCCTCGATTTTCTGATATTATCGGGACGCTACTACCCTCGCGCTTGGATGGACAGTAAGTCTGCTTATAACTTCTTCTTTGTCCTTCTTGAAATTCAACATTGGATTCCGCTCATGTCCGTCTCCTCCCCGGTCAATATCTCTGAAATTATTCAGTTTTATTCCTCGGTGTCTGTCAATGATGCTGGTGATTTGTTGACGCCTCGCATAAATAATCAGTCTCTTATTTTGCGTACATCGGACTTTGCTCAGATTCTAAAAATACCACATTCGGGCTTTGGTGGGTATGCGAAAAATGCTTGGCCGTCTAGTAAGTCGGTAAATCAGTTGGAAGTGCTCCAGTACTTAAACCATCGGCCACATTGAAATCTAAGATTTATCCCCGTGACTTGACCGCGTCACAGAAGTTTCTCTTCAACTTCGTTCGTCGCACTATCACTCCGCGAACAGAAACTCGGGGTAGCTTGTTGGTTTCTGACCTGTTAATTTTATATCATATTCTTGGTTGTGAACAGTTAGATCTCTCGTCTATTGTGTTTGGGTATATTCGGTCTACTGCTGCTGTAATTCGTAAGTTGGTTGATGGAGTCATGCCTTTGCCCTATGGTTCGTGGCTCTCTCGTATTTTTCAGGCCAAAGGGCTCCTTACCGCTGATAGTTATGGTGTGTACTCCCGTCATGATGAGATGACAGACGGGCTACTCAGTCAGATGCGGCTATCGGCTGTCGGTGATCAGATGGTATTGCTTAGTGGTTCTTCTGACTCGGCTGTTTCTGGGGTGTCTATCAAAGAGATTGCCGAGCTCCGGTCTTCGGTTGATGCTTATACGGTGGCAGTGGGTGATTGCTCGAAACGAGTCGATTGTGGGTTGCGTGAGCTGGATGCAAAAGTGGATGCGGATCTGGCTGCCATACATGCCAAACTTGACCATATCATTTCCCGACTCCCCGACTCAGCCCTCCCTTAGCCTACTTGCTCTATTTAATTAGCTACGGTCTTATTGCACTCCTCTTAGACTATCTTGTACTTATTATGATAACGCCTATTTGACTGTGTCCGGTAGCTATTACTTCGTTTTGACTGATGGTGGATACACCACCTCCTTTTTGCAGGTTCTACTCCTTTTGATGATGTCAAGAGGGGGAAAAATTGATGGACATTTAGTACTTTATGTAGCTACTTAGCATTAGATCCTTTTGTCTATGATGGATTTTCTTTTAGTGTTTCTAACGTGGATGGTTAATTACCTTTTGTACTGATCTTAAAGAACTGATGAATGTTCCCTATTTTCGACTATTTTGCATCTTCCTGTCAATCTCTTAGTGTTCTTATTTTGAGGGGGAATGTTTATCAATAGGACTTGCCATCATCAAAGGGGGAATTTGTTGCTTTATGTGTATTGATGATGACAAGTCCTCGATACCTAGCTTGGTTGATTTGCTTTGTGTATGGTTTAGAGTGGCTGCAGGAAACAAGAGATATGCTGAAAGATTGAAGGATTGAGAGCTGAAGAAGTGAAGCCATGTTGAAGTCTTGCGTCTAGAAATTGTAAGGGTGACTAACTTTGAGCTTAACAAGTCAGAGCTGTTTTGAACAGTTTCTCAAACTGTTCAAATCAACTCTGACCATTGATATCCAATCAAATAACGTTGAAAATATTTTTCTCAAATATTTCGAAAGATCTTATCTGCTAAACTTATACGTATACTTTTTGGTTTTGGAAAAACATTAAAGTATTTTGTGAAAATAATAAGTCTATCTTTTGTGCCTTAAAATAAAGAAGATATTATAGAAGATGCTTTTATTTTCTAAAATACTTTCCTTCTTTTGAAAAACTCTCTTATTTTACTTCTATTTAAGTAGAGAAATTATTTTGAGAAAAGTACTCCTTGAGCAAGCAAAAATCACACGTTAAACTGAAAAAGTCTTTAAACTTTTATTTTCTTTGAAAATCCTTTTTAAAACTTGTTCTTATATTGGATATCAAGGGGCTTGAATTTTAAGTCATCTATTAGGCTATTTTGTTCTCCATTGTTCTAGCTTCTGAACCATATAAGGAGACATAGTAGTTGTAATTTTCAATTTGTGAGAGAGAAATTTTGGGGTATGGGTTTGTACTCGAGTTGCACGATCGGGTTGATCGTGGGGGTCTTCTCGTAATCGGGTTGATTTATTAAGAAGATATTAATAAGAGAGATAGTGGACGTAGACCTTTAGAGAGTAGGTCGAACCACTTAAAACTCGTTGTGTTCATCTTTTATTTGTTCGTCACTCTTTACTCTCGTATTTAATCTCGGTTGCTAATTGGTCAGAATCAGTAATGCACAGAACTCACTGTTTTAAACAGTACGTTGAACTATTTAATCTGCCTGTGTACTGTTTCTGCATCGATCAGTTTCAAGTTGTGTGTTTCAATTTTTAAAAGGGTACTTAATTCACCCCCTCCCCCTCTTAAGTATAGGATCTATAAACTCAACAATTGGTATCAGAGCCTCGTGCTCTTGATTGCTTTACCGCAAAGAGTTTGATCCTTTGAGTTTATTTTTCTGTTTATCTCGCTAAAATGAATTCCAGATCCGTCAAATGTCCTGTCTTTGATGGCACAGACTATGGCTGGTGGAAAAATAGAATGATGCATTTCATTCAAGGAACTGATTATGAATGTTGGGCAATTATTAGAAGTGGCCCTCTTGTTATTACGACCACCGATAAAAATGGTGTTGAAAGTCCTAAAGCAAGAGCGGCCTACACTGCCGATGACTATAAGAAGGCAGAAAAGAACTCTCGAGCAATATCCCTTTTACAATCTGGCTTGATAAATGAAGAGGCTGGCCGTATTGCTGGTTGTAAGACGGCTAAGCAAATTTGGGATACTCTCGAGTTAGCCCACGAGTGAACATTGCAAGTGAAGAAACTTCGTATTGATCTTCTAATGCAAAAATACGAGGCCTTCAAAATGCAAAACGATGAGTCAATTAAAAGCATGTCTTACCGATTTTCAAGCATAACTAATGAACTTTCAAATCTTGGTCGCTCTTTTCAAACTGAGGATATTGTCCGTAAAATTTTAAGAAGCTTAACCAAGAGATGGCTAGCCAAGGTCACTGCTATTGAAGAAGGCAGGGACTTAACCACTCTTACCTATGAAGCCCTAATGGGTTCTCTTATGGCACACGAAATTGCTCTTGATGATGCCGAAGAGAAACCCAAGGCTAAGGGGTTAGCTTTGAACGCCTTCTCAAGTGACAATGAAAGTGATCTTGAGGAGGAGGTTGCGTTGTTGTCCAAACGTATTGCAAAAATAATCAGAAACCAAAACCAAGGAAAGTTCGAAAATTTCTCATCAAATAAATCTGTTCCTTCGTTATTCTCATCTTCATCATCTCGTTTTATGTCTAGAATGGG
>JAIUZE010008230.1:0-11442 GCA_022085475.1 Heliosperma pusillum | reverse complement strand
GCTAGTTTTTAATACTCAATTCCCCCCCCCCCCCCCCCCTCTTTCGTATTCGATCAATAGACTCTACAATTGGTATCAGAGCCTTGTGCTCTTGATTGCCTTACAGCAAGGAGTCTGATCTATTTATCTTTTTACTTTTATTTATTTTCCGCTGCATTTAATTTTATTTTAATGGATTCCAAACATCTGAAGTGTCCCGCATTCGATGGGAAGAACTACAGTCTATGGAAAAATATGATGACCGATTTCATAAAGGGTAACGATTGGGAGTGTTGGCTAATCATTAAGAATGGTCCTAATAAGATCATGCTTGGAACGGCTACAGGCACTTCCATCGAAAAGAAAGAAGATGACTATGTTGAGGCAGATTATAAGAAAGCTGAGAAAAAGTCAAAGGCTATTAGTCTGTTGCAAAACGGCATGACCCATACTGAATTTGATCGTTTCTCATCTAGTTCTACTGCCAATGAAATATGGGATGGTCTTGAGTTAGCTTATGAGGGGACAACTGTTGTCAAAAAGCAACGCATAGCTCTACTTATGCGAAAATACGAATTGTTCTCCATGGAACAAAATGAATCGCTTGACAGCATGTCTACTCGCTTCTCCAGTATCATTAATGAATTGAAAAATCTTGGAAAAACTTTTGACTCCGAGGAAATTGCCAGGAAGATCCTTAGAAGTCTGTCTAAACGATGGAGACCTGAGGTGACGGTAATTGAGGAATGTAAAGATCTATCTGACCTATCTTATCAAGAGCTACTTGGAACCCTAATGGCTCATGAGATTACTCTTGATGAAGATGCGGCAAATGATAGTAATAGCAAGAAGGTGGCTTTACAGGCCGAATCTAGTGAAAGACAAGATTCGGATCTTGAAGATGAAACAGTGTTGTTTGCTAGACGTTTTAAGAAAAAGTTCCTTAACAAACCACAAGGGAAAACGTTTAACAACAACACTAACAAATCTTACAAGAAGCCAATTGAGTCAAAAGGGTCTCTTTCTAGTCGTGGTTGCTTCAAATGTGGGGATAATGATCACATGATCAAAGATTGCCCTACATGGAAGAAAATCAAAGACAAAAATCAACGAGACAAAACCAAGAAGGAATTCAAGCAAGTGATGATGGCTTATTGCTGGGGAGATCTCGACACAGAGGACGACGAATCAGAAGAAGAGGAAGTCGCCAACTTGTGTCTAAGCAACGTCAGTCTTGACCTAATTTCTGACAGTGACAATGAAAGCGAATCCGAGATGTGTCTTGTTGGCAACTCAGATTCAGAACCATATTCAGAAGATGACGAAGAGGTTAGTCATCTTGAACTTAAAAAGCAAGTTAAGAATTTATCTAAGAAATCTTTAATTAAGTATTTTGAAGAAGCCTTAGATCATTGTCATGAACAGAGTCTTGAATTAAAAGATCTTAAAGAACAAATTCTTGATATTGCTGAGGAAAACCAACTTCTAAAGGCCAAAGCTAAAAAGCTCAAGTCTAAAGTTATGGCAACTTCAGCTTTAACTTCAGACAAGACAAATGTTGAGAAAGAAGCTCTTGAGTCTAAAGTTATAGCTAATGAAGCTATAATCTCAGAGTTGAAGCTCAACATTAAGCACCTTCAAGCCAAAGTTATGGCTAATGAAGCTATAACTTTAGAATTGAAGAAAGTCAATGAGCTTTTACAATCTCAAGCTAAAGCAAAGGAAGTTGTTATTCTTGATCACGAGAAAGTAAATTCTTTTCTTTCTCAGCAATTGAAAGATTTGAAGGCTGAATTCTCCCAAGCCAAAAGTCAACATTATGAGGAGAAACTTATCTTGAACAAACGTTTCAATGATTTTCGTGAAAATTTCAAAAAGAACAATCCCTCCAAAGACTCTAATGTAGATCATTCGTCGTGTGAAAAAGAAATTCAGTCTTTGAAGGAATTGCTCATACATGCACGAAAAGTTCATGATAAGTGGGAAGGAAGTCAAAAGGTCTTAGACTTCCTTACCGAACAGTCTAACAATAACATGAAAAAAGGTCTTGGTCATGAATGCTATAGTCGTAGAGACCATGATAAATGCAAATCCACTCCTTCTGACCGTGATTTCAGAAGAAGGAAGTACGTCAATCTTTCAGAATATCTGATTTGCAATTATTGTGGTCACAACGGTCATGTTAAAAACAATTGTGTTAAATATGTTAATGACAACAAAAATCAAACTGATTTTGTGAAAGAACGTGACGTGTCTAGTGTTAATGAGTTTGAACCTGAATCTCAACGTGATGAGATTAGAAACAATGAGTTTAGATGGTTTTATGACATGGCTTTCGATTACACATCTGTACCTTCAAAATCTAAATCTTATGTGAATCAGAAACAGTCGTTTAAACCTAATGTGCGTCACAACAATAAAAAACAATATAATAAACCTAGCAAACCCTATCCTAAAAAGAAAAGAATTGTTAAACAGGTATGGGTTAGGAAGGATCAAATATATAGAGTCACTAACCATAAAGGACCCAACTTAGCGTGGGTACCTAAAAGCTGTATTTGATTCTCTTGCAGGTAATAGTGAAAGAAAACAATGTATGGTATCTCGACAGTGGATGTTCGAGGCACATGACTGGAAACAAGAATTTATTTCTTTCACTAGAACCCTTCAATGGTGGCAAGGTCACCTTTGGAGACAACAAGAAGGGCAACATAATCGGTGTAGGTAAGATTGGTATATCTTCTTCACATGCGATCAATAACGTATATCTGGTAGATGGCCTTAAGCATAACTTGCTAAGTATCTCTCAACTATGTGACAAAGGCAACAAAGTCGTTTTTCATTCAAATGTTTGTCGTATCATAGTTGAAGGAACTAGCAATGTTATCTTAGAAGGTCTACGTAAACGGAACGTGTATATGATTGTTTTAAACAAAGTCACTACAAGTTCCTTTACGTGCATGAAAGTCACTGTGGATGATTCATGCTTGTGGCACAAGAGGTTTGCACACATCAGTCCAACGATTTTAAAGAAACTCAAGTCTTGGAATTTAGTTGAGGGTCTACCCTCAATCAAATTCGAACAAGAGAAGATGTGTGACTCATGTGCCCGTTGTAAACAAGTTAGATCTTCATTCAAACCGAAACGAGTAGTAAGTACAGAGCGTCCACTTGAGTTGGTACACATGGATTTGTGTGGACCTATGAAAGTTAGCAGCCGCGGTGGATCAAGGTACGTATTCGTCCTAGTCGACGACTACTCCAGGTATGTATGGCCTATCTTTCTCTTTACTAAAGATGAAACTTTCGATGAGTTTGTGGTACTAATGAAGCTCGCCCAAAACAAATATGATAAAAAGTTAGTTTCCATTCGTACGGATCATGGCACCGAATTTGATAATCAAGCTTTTATAGAATATTGTAGGGAGAATGGTGTAGGACATAACTTTTCTGCACCACGAACCCCACAACAAAATGGTGTCGTGGAACGTATGAATAGAACATTAGAGGACATGGCCCGCACTATGCTTTTGTGTAGTGGCCTTCCTAAGAGCTTTTGGGCAGAAGCCATAAGTACTGCATGCTATGTGCACAATAGAGCTATGATTAGACCTATTCTCAAAAAGACTCCCTACGAACTTTTAAGAGGGAGAAAACCCAATATAGCTCACCTTCGTTGCTTCGGGAGTAAGTGTTTTGTCCATAATAATGGAAAAAGTAATTTGAGCAAATTTGATCCACGAAGTGACGAAGCTGTGTTTGTTGGCTATTCTAATCATAGTAAAGCCTTTAAAGTTTTTAACAAAAGAACTTTGTGCATAGAAGAAAGTGTTCATGTTGTATTTGATGAAGATAATGTGCCTGAGCAAGTTGAACAGAATGAAGAAGAGGACATGAATGATCCAGACTTTCGCCTCTCCAGAGATGACGTGCCAGAAAATAATGAAGAAGTTATTGAAGGAATCAATGATGAACTTGATAAATCCGCAAATGACCTTGAACAGAGAACTGAGACAATTGTTGATGATACGAATGTCTCTTCTCAAAACAAGGAAAAGGAAACTGAAGTTATAGCTGATGATGCTATAACTTTGAACCAGAACCAAGATGGTGTAACTGAAGTTGTACCAACTTCAGCTATAACCCCAGAGTTCAACTCAGGGGGAACCAATCTTGATTCTGAATCATTTGAGGAAAATGATAGTTCATCAGATGATGATGAGCCTAGGAACTCTAAGAAATGGAAATATATGAGTTCTCATCCTATGGATAGTATCCTAGGAAGTTTGAATAAGGGAGTTCAAACGAGGCGAACATTAAATAACTTTTGTTCATTCTATTCTTTTCTGTCTACCATAGAGCCCACCAACATCAAGGAAGCTCTTGCAGAATCCGACTGGATTGTGGCTATGCAAGAGGAGCTTCAACAGTTCGAACGTAATAAAGTATGGCACCTTGTGCCACGACCTCCTAATCGAACTGTGATTGGTACTCGATGGGTATTCAGAAATAAATTGGATGATTCAGGAGTTATAGTTCGTAACAAGGCTCGATTGGTTGTTCAAGGTTATAATCAACAAGAAGGGATTGATTATGACGAGACATTCGCTCCAGTAGCAAGACTTGAAGCTATTCGCTTGCTCATCGCCTTCGCAGCTCATAAAGGAATGAAATTATTCCAAATGGACGTTAAGACTGCATTTCTTAACGGTTATTTGGAAGAAGAGGTTTTTGTTGAACAACCTCCTGGATTTTTGAATAGCAAGTTTCAAAACCATGTTTTTAAACTCGATAAAGCTTTATATGGTTTGAAACAAGCGCCTAGGGCTTGGTACGACAGATTGTCAAAATTTTTATTACAAAACAATTTTAAAAGAGGATCTGTCGACAAAACCCTATTTCTAAAATCCGAGGGTTCTGATTTACTTGTTGCTCAAATTTATGTAGACGATATTATTTTTGGTTCTACTAACAATAAATTGTGCAAGTATTTTTCAGATCTTATGACCTCAGAATTTGAAATGAGCATGATGGGAGAATTGAAATTCTTCCTAGGATTGCAGATTCAACAAACCAAAGAAGGTATAAAGATTCACCAACAAAAATATGTCAAGGAGCTAATCAGAAAATTTGGTATGGAGAACGCTCATCCAATGGACACGCCTATGGTAACTGACAAAAAGTTGACCTTAGACGAAACTGGTAAGTCCGTAGATGAGACTACATATCGAGGTATGATTGGTTCTTTATTATATTTAACTGCAAGTAGACCTGACATTATGTTCAGCGTATGTGTCTGTGCTAGATTTCAATCATGTCCTAAGGAATCACATATGATTGCAGTTAAACGTATCTTGAGATATTTAATTGGTACATCTAATCTATATTTATGGTATCCACTTGAGTGCAATTTCGATCTAGTAGGATATTCAGACGCAGATTATGCGGGATGTTCGTTAGATAGAAAAAGTACCTCTGGATTTGCTACGTTTGTTGGACCTTGCATAATAACGTGGGGCTCAAAGAAGCAAAATTCGGTTGCGTTATCCACTGCAGAAGCCGAATATATCGCTGCAGGACTGGTATGTTCTCAACTACTTTGGTTAAAGCAACAACTATGTGATTATGGTGTTAATGTTGGTTGTATGCCTGTTTTCTGTGATAATACGAGTGCTATTGTTATTTCTAAGAACCCAGCTCAGCATTCTCGTACTAAGCATATAGACATTAGACATCATTTTTTGCGTGACCATGTAGAAAAGGGCAACATTAAACTCGAATTTTGTAGTACTGATGTTCAATGGGCTGACATTTTAACAAAGGCGTTAGCGAGAAGACGTTTTGAGATTTTGCGGTTGGAAATTGGTTTAATCGGTAGCAATTAAATTCATCTTATTTATTTTGTGAACCTGCGTGACTGGCTAGATTAAGACGAGATTATATGACTGTGTCCGCATATTTCATTGCTAGTATATTTGTGTTTAATATAATATATTTTACGTAAGTATCTTGCATATTTAGTGTTTTATGGAAATTGAATTATGAACCACTTATTTGCCAAAAACCTATCTTATTCACTTTCCTAATCAAACCAAAATTCTACCCATGCAATTCTTTTTGGCCGAAATTCTCAAATAAATATTACCAAAACTCTATCCTTACCATATTCCAACAAAAATAACCACCCAATATTCTTTTCCTACCCAAATTCAAATTGGAAAAAAAAAAAAAAAAAAAAAAAAGGGAAAGACAAATTGTGACGGCACACCCATGTGCCTAAGTACAAAAGTAAAAACCTATTCTTACACAATCATAATTACTCTTACACCTATCACTTTTACCATCATAATTTCCCAACCAATTTTTTACTACCTCTCTCCTTCCTCACGGTTCCCACACCCAAACAAAACACAAAATCATCCAAACCTTCAACCTTCAACAATGGCTTCCACTAGATCAAAACTTGCCAAAAACCCAAATCCTAAAACCCCCAAGCCAAGCATGCCTAAAAATACCTCTTCTCCTCCCACACAACAATCACCCAACCCAAACCAAACCGAGTCGGGTGCGGGTCTCGAGGGTACTAAGAGAAGACGGTTAAACAAAGGGAAAGGAAGACTCCAAGAAGAAGCCACAAACGAAACCACTGACACGGTTTCCGAGGAAACCACACGGGTAACTCTTCGTGATTTTTCGCCGCAAGAAACATCTTTGGGAATTGATAAACTCCGTCTTACAAAAGACGAAAGAAAACTTGTGAACCGGGTTGCTCAATATGGAATACACGGTGGTCGGTATTATCCTAAGGCTTGGTGTGACAAGTATAGGGCTTTGGGATTCTTTTCGGATTTTCTGAATTTCCAAGAATGGGAAACGGTGGCTGAGTTTTCGGGTCCGGAGTTGTTATTTTTGGTCAAAGGAGGTTCGGTCGGATTGTCTTCGGGTGGGGCTGATTTTTCTGTGATTGAATCAAAATTGGATATGTACATTGGTAGTATTATGGAGCGCTTGGATGCGCAGGATAAGAAAATTGAGACGGTTTTGGACACGGTTGTTCAAGCCGTGGCCGTGGGTTCCTTGAGCTCAACCCGTGACCAAGGTGGGTCGGGTGTGAGTCATGAGATGAGGACATCGATGGATGGTGTGGATGATCGCCTTGCTAAGTTGGAACGTAATATTATCGATTGTAAGCAAGAGGCGTATAGGCAAAGGGATAGGATGACTTTCTTGGTGAGCCAAGGCGGGTCGTTGGTTAAGAGCGGGACGGAGATGCGTGAGGGAATGCGTACTATATACGATGCGACGGAGGCTCTTTCGCTGAAAGTCCGGAACTTTGATGTTTGCCTCACCGCTCAAGCTTCTCATGTGTCTAATTGCCTTGATCGTCTTTCCACTCTTGAGTACCGCACTAGGCCCGGTTATGTCGATCCTAACAAAATCCGTCAACCCAAAATGCCTTGATTTCTCTATCCTTGGTTGTTTTAACTCTTAAACTACTAATCCTATTCGGCCCATTTGGCTTATTTTGACATTGTCTATTCGGCCCAATGGCAACTAACACTATATTTTGTGGTTTGTAGTTTAATCAACATTTGCACTTTATTTTGCTTGATATATATCGTCTTATATTGCGTATTTTGCATATCTATTTCTTGCCTTGACATGTGTTATTCTAGTCGTTTCATGTCTTTGTTCTTGTCTTTTCAATGATGCCAAGAGGGGGAAGAAATGATATGATTTGAGTCTTTGCTTAAGCTTGCTCCTTGTCAAGACTCGTTATCTCTTAAATTCTCTCAAGCTATAACTTTGGCTAAGTTGTTTTGTTCTTGCGATCAAAGTTGCTATAACTTTGGAGTGCTTTGTTGAGGGGGAACCATACTTAGTCACATTGTTAAGAAGAATCTTGAGGAAATCATATGAGACTTGTCATCATCAAAAAGGGGGAATTTGTTGGACCAATTTGATAGTTTTGATAATGACATGTGTTTACGTAATAATATGTTTTACTCGATATATCATATGCGTGTAATTGTGTGCTTTAGTCTTATTATAGCTAGCAACAATTATGAGAAGAAAGATCAAAGTTAGGCATAACTTTGATAAAGTCTGTGAGACAAAGTTATAACAACTTCAGGAATAACTTTGGAAGTGAACATGGAAGTTATAGCTAACCAGGCATAACTTTAAGGAAAATCGCTTCAAACAAGATCTACATAAATCTACACAAGACTCGAGATGGAGGGTCTTTGTGATCAAGATGAAGAGATGATCCGTATACTGAAGATCTTTGTGAAGATTAGATAGTATAGGTCGTCATTCGGTAACTATTCCATTCGAGAGATTTTATGTTCAAAAGTTATAGCTTTAGCCTATGATTTTGAATGATAAAATATTGATGCATGATTTTGGAAATAAAATGTTTTGAAATGTTTTCAAAAGTGAAAGAGTTTTATTTTTATATTTATCAATTATTTTAATAGAGAATATATTTATGAGATTCTATTGGTTAGTAATACAACTTATGGGTTGTCATGCTACCTAGGGTTTCTAATATATTCTATCTCAATTTGTTGTTAACCTAATTAGCCCACCTAGTGGTTGAGCCATCTAGGGTTTCGTGAAACCTAGTTTGTGCCACCTAGGGATTCGTGCTCCTAGGGTTTCGTGAGCTATAGGAATCCGGCCTCCATAGGTTTGGTTTCTTAGTTTACCTAATCTAGGATTCTACTATATCTTTACAACAATATTTTGAGATATCAAGATAAATATATTTCTATAAGATAAACCAAATAATATTTTGAGATAAAGATATTTCTAAAAGATAAGCAAATATTATTTTATGATAAGATAAGTATCTTTATTAAATATTATACTAGGGTTTTAGATCTACTATGATTCTACTACTATAAATACTCATTCACATACAATTTGTAAAACACACGAAATACACATACATTCACACGGCTACATATTTTATTTGTGTTGATTTTCCAAAATCGTTTTAAAGCAAACCTTTGAGCAAATATTTATTATTTTTAGAGGTTGTTTTTCAAAAGAGTCGTGCATCAATTATTATCAATCACTTGAGTGAAATACGTTATTGGATAATAGTACATCATTATAAGCTTACAATTCTTTAACGGGAATCTGTGTGAGTTATATTGTACTTTCTTATTAGCGTAAGATAGTATAGAGTATTTAGCGATACTCACCTTGAGTTATAATCATAGTGTTGATTATACGAGTGGGTTGGTAATTTTTGTAATCCGTAGAAAGGTACTAAAAATATTAATCGAGAATAGTGGACGTAGGTTTCAACGTGTGAAACTGAACCACTTCAAAAATCGTTGTGCCTCTCTCTTATCTCTTTACTTTTCGTTATTTTGTTATTCGCGCTTACTTTGATTATTAATTAGTTGATTTTAATTCATAGATCAAATAATTAATTACATATCATATAAATCGAAAAAGTGGGGCTAGTTTTTAATACTCAATTCACCCCCCCCCCCCCCCCCCCCCCCCCCCTCTTTCGTATTCGATCAATAGACTCTACAGAGTGATAAGGAGGAAATTTGGAAGGAGGCTAGCTTAGGATCCCATTTACTTTTATTTTTGAGTCACAAAACTTTGTTTCAAATTGGTGGATTGTTTTGGTGGTCGCTTGGTTGTGCAAATTGTGAAGTTTGGGGCCAACCAAGTAACCATGATTTGCATTAGTGGAGTAATAAGGGGGTGATATAAGGAGTGGATTTGTGTGAAGGTTGTTGAGAAAGACCATCTCGCTATACCTTGGGATAAGGCAAAAGATGGTCATACTACTTTATTGGGAGCTATAAGTAGGGAGGAGTTGATTTGAGTCGGAGTAGGTGGCATGTTGTGTCTTTAGTCTTGAGGGATGATATAAGGACGGGGAGTGAGAGAAGAGTGTCACAAGAATTGAGTCTTTTTGTTTGGTTTTTGTCATTGGTGGATTGTTTAAGAGGGAGTATAAGAAGGGTGTAGTGAGGGAAAAGAGGTAAATACCTCCACACACACTTTGTTGGGCTCGTGTCATTTGTGCTAATCTCGAGTTTTACTCGGGACGAGTAAAAGTCCAAATGTGGGGGTGTTTGACAACATCAAATATTGTCGTGTCTAGTAGCAATTTTTAGAGTCTTTCGTTTTACTTTTTACGGGTCATTAGCTATGTTTTATGTTAATTTTAGTTTTTGTAATAATGTTAACATTTAGTATTTTAAGTCAATTTTGAGAGTCAAATCCCGAAAGTCAATGAAAGTCAAACCCGAAAACCCGAGACCCAAAAACCCGGAAATTGGAGTGGACTAGCAATGAATCATCAAGGTATGAAGACCAAGCCCAATGGGTCAATGGAAGTCAAGGCGGGGTCTAATATCCTTGGGTCAACGAAAGTCAAGAAGGAAAACAAGGCAAAAATCCGGCAGTGCTCGACGCAGCCTGCGTCGTTGGACGCAGCCTGCGTCAGCACGACGCAGCCTGCGTCATTTCTCAGCACGGGTTTTTCTCATTTTCTCGTCTTGTCTTTTGGAAGCCCACCTTTCAAGGCCCCTAGGTTTGCGGACCAAGGGTATAAAAGAAGAATTCTGAAGAGAGAGAAGGGCATCAATCATTCAACATACAACATCATATTTTCCTTAGCATTTTCTCTACTTTGTTCTTCAAGTTTGGCTCTTATAATTGGTTATTATTTAGAAATTGGTTGTATTATGAAGACTATGGGTAGCTAATCTTCTTTTGCTTAGTGTAATTTGAACAAGTTCTTCCCTTTTAGCATTGTAAGGCCTTTTAATCCTTCCTTCTCTATTTAATTCCATTTTCCTATGTTTGAATTTCATTGTTGAATAAATTGTTGTTAAGGCTAACCATCTTAGTAATTGTTTGTTTGATTAAATTGCTTTGTCTTGATGAATTTGGTTGATTTGTCTTGGTATTTGTTGAAGCAACTTGAAAGATTGTAACTTTGGTTTAAAAGTTGGAATCTTTTGAGTGGTATTTGGATTATTGTGTATTTAGGACATGGTTTAATGTTTTATTACATGATTCTAGCATGCTTCTTTTGTTTTGTGCTTAAAGCTTGCATCTTTATTTATGCTTATGTTTTAATAAGTATGGGTTTAGTTGTATTGGGTCATTTATGGATGGTTTAATTCATGGTGGCAAATTCTTAGAAGTTTGAAATAGATAATTAGAGAAGGGAGGAAAGGAGGGATCTTTACTTTGTTAATTGTGGGGGAACTTGGGATAATTTCACTAAGTTACTTCTCCTTATTTGAATCATTGAGTATTTAGTTAGTGTTGGTGATTTTTAGGCTTGATAATCTTTTCTCATGAAAAACTCTCTTCCTATTTGTTATCTACATGTTACCATTGTGAATATCATAGTTTGTAAGTAATTCAAGTCTTTGTTTCAATTAGTGTTTTAATTTGTGGTTAGATTAATTAATT
>JAIUZE010008228.1:0-21415 GCA_022085475.1 Heliosperma pusillum | reverse complement strand
TCCACTTTTGGATAAACCAATAAAGTATGTCTTGACCGATCGTGGGCCGAGCTTATCGTCAGGTCTCCATTTGACATAAGCCTCGCAGCCCCAAACCCGAATAAAGGACAAGTTAGGGACCGTTCCCTTCCATAGTTCATATGGAGTCTTGTCTACAACTTTAGACGGACTTCGGTTAAGTATTAGAGCAGCTGACAAAAGAGCATATCCCCATAATAAGTCAGGCACAACCGTGTGACTCATCATGGATCGAACCATATCAAGCAATGTTCGATTTCTTCGTTCGGACACACCATTCAATTGTGGTGTTCCAGGTGGAGTTAACTGTAGTACAATACCACAGTCTTTAAGGTGTTGATCAAACTCATTCGAAAGATATTCGCCACCACGATCTGAACGTAGTGCTTTAATCTTTCTATCCAGTTGGTTTTCAACCTTATTCTGGAATTCCTTGAACTTGTCAAAGTACTCACTTTTATGATTCATTAAGTAGACATAACCATATCTACTCAAATCGTCCGTGAAAGTGATTAAATACCTATTAGCCCTTCTCTCGCTTGAGATGGACATAGGTCAACACACATCAGTATGTATGTCCTAATAGGTCAGCAGCGCGTTCCAACACCTTTGAAGGAAATTCGAGGTCATTTTGCCTATGAGACATTGATTCACAAGTGCAAAGATTCATAGTCAAATGGGAGATAGTCCCATTATCATTGAGCTTTTTCACGCGTTTTTCATTTATGTGTCCCATACGGCAATGCCATAGATAGGTTTGATCTTTGTCACCAACCTTTGCTTTCTTATTACTCACATGCATTATATCTGTGGTTTGATCTAAAACATATATTTCATTCATGGAAACAGCTTTACCATAAATCATATCGTTTGAAGAGAAAATACAGCTATTATCCTTTATTAAAAACGAAAAACCGTCCTTATCAAGTACGGAAACAGAAAAAATGTTTTTCGACAAACTGGGTACATAGTAAAAATTATTCAGCAATAACTCAAAACCACTAGGGAGTTGGATTACATATGTTCCCACTGAAACGGCAGCTACTCTTGCTCCATTCCCCACTCGCAGGTCCACATCACCCTTTGCGAGAGTTGTGATGCTTCTTAGGCCCTGCAAATGATTACACAGATGAGAACCACAACCAGTATCTAGTACCCAAGTTCCGAAACTTGCATAATTAATCTCAATCATATGAATAAATGATGACGTACCAACAGGAGTGACGCGGCTTGATTTTACGTCTTCAGCATACACGGGACAGTTCTGCCTCCAATGCCCAGTCTTGTGGCAATGGTGGCACTCCATGTTTTCTTTGCTCTTTGTCTTTCCTTGTGAGCTACCGCTAGTCTGATCAGGCCCACTCTTGACCTTTCCTGGCTATTTGAACTTTGGCTTCCCTACAGCTAGGTGAGCTTGAGGCTTGCCCTTACCCTTACCCTTGTTGTTAATCATGAGAACGTCCTGTTTCAAGCTCCCACTCAATTTCAGATCACTCTCGGTCTGTACGAGAAGTGAGTGGAGCTGATGAAGACTTTTCTTCATATCATTCATATAGTAATTTGCCCTGAAAAGGGCAAAACCATCATGAAGTGAATGAAGCACACGATCAATAATGATCTTCTCATCAATTTTACAACCAAGAGCCTCCAGTTTCTCGACATTCTCGATCATAGCAAGAATGTGTGGGCTAACCGCTTGGCCCTTCTGGAGTTTCGCTTCATAGAAGCGACAGGTATATTCATAGCTAACGATCCTCGGAGCTTTCAAGAACTCGTTAGAGAGAGTGGTGAAAATCTTTTTTGCACCCTGGGCTATGAATCGCCTCTGCAAATTGGATTCCATTGAAAAGATGAGTACGTTCTTTATCGCACCCGCCTCCATAACGAAATCACTATAAGCAAGTGATTCATTGACTCCTGCATTGGGGCCTGGGTTAGTCGGTAGTGGCTCAGTCAAGTACTTGAGCTTACCGTCAGCAATGGCAGCATTCCGTAATGCCGCCTCCCAGTTTGCAAAGTTGGACCCATTATTCTTCAGTCGCGTGGACTGATTTATGTTGTCCATAAAGATCTTAAGCCAGGATTCACGTCCAAGCGTGGCACTTGGCATTTGGTCATCAGTATGGCCAACCATTTTGTTATTTAGCAGTTATATCTGTATATGTGACTGTGAATAAAGTAAATAAAAATGATAAGTATTCATCGTTTTAAATTTGAGTCTAATGAAAAACTGTTTAATGCGATGACTCGTGCATTTATACAATTGACCTCCCTCAAGAATTATATAAATGATCCCAAGACTCAATTTCTGTAAATTGATAAGCCAACCTCTTGGCTAATTCTACTTTTAGAATTCCTGGTCTATAAATTTCTGTAAATTCTATCTTTTAGTCCATCATAATCACGAGATATTACTCGTACTATAATGTTGAGATAAAATAGGTCAACACTCACTACTTACCCAACGTAGAAGGAGTCATATTATGACTTCCGACGAAGAAGGGGTTCATAGTAGTTTTCCCTATAAAGACTAGTCTCAATTTTCATTTTAGAGGAAGATCCCATCATCTTAAATTTAATTCATTTTAAGTGAACAAATTTCTAGCATTTCGTGAATGATTTAGACTAAGGTGATGGCCCTATGAACGAGTGACATCTGTATGTCTATGATGAAAATTCAAACTAAATGAATCATTTTTCATGCAATTTAGGTGGTTTGGTTTAGGCGGAATATGATGCAATTATTTAACATGTGAATGAAAAGCAAAAGAACGAAAACTACGTAAACTATTACAACGGTCCTAGTGTGGCCTATCTACCAAAATGAACAGTAAATACAAGTTTGGAATCCATCCTAATGGACCCGAGAAGCTTGACTTTGTCTCATCTTGGTCCATGTAGCGGGAGTGAGCATCCGATCTCCATCTTTAGTCTTCTTAAATTACATTTTCAAAATTACAAAATAAAACTATTTACATTCTAATTCCAAAAACATAATTAAAATAAATAAAAGGAGATTCGAGATCTCATAAATACATCCAAATCATGTTTCCATCATTACGAAAACATGATTAACTAAGGCCACACTAGGTATTACATTTTTAAACCACTATAAAAATACGTAAATAAATTCAATCATTCATTCAACATAAATAAAATTGCATCAACTAAATAAATTAATTATACAAAACATAATTCATTAATTATGTTGATTAATTATCCAAACCACCATTTTATACGATCAAAATTATGTGACAATTCCTTAATTGCCCACAACAATTTTAATCTTTCATAATCCATTTTTATTTTAAACCTTTTTAAAATAATCGGGTATCATTATTGTGAACCTTTTCACAATAACAAACAAACATTATCTTTATAATGCCCAAAAAAAAAAAAACAAATTTTTTTTTTTCTAACTGTTCACTGTTCACGTGAACAGTACCAGTCCCAAATTTTTTTTTATTTTTTTCACGGTTTAATCAAAAACCGAAAAAAAAAACATTAAAAAATAAAAAAAATACCTACTGCTAACAGCAATAAAAAAAAAAGAATTTTTATTTTTTTATTTTGTACAATAGCAGCACCAAAAATTGGAACGGTTTTAAGACGATTATGCTTATATTAACTAGATCGGTGCAAACAAAACAATGCCTAATCGTTATTAAACATTGATACAAATAGATGATTCAAGTTAACCTTTTAGTATGAACATCTAAAACAATTTATACCGAAAATATATAGCACAAAAATTGATGTTCATTAACATCCAATACAATTCCATTTACATTCTAACTTAATCCTTATTAAATTAAAATATCAACAAATTCATATATTATCATCTTTAACAGATTAAAACAATAATATGAATGAATCTTTAATGGAACCAAAAAAAAAAATTCATCACGGCAAAAAAAAAAAAAAAAAACCTTGAGTTTTAATTTTTAAAAAATTCGAATATTTTTTTTTTCAATAATCATACAATTTAATATTTATGAAAATCACATAAAATAATTTCATAGCCCTAAGGCTCTGATACCACTTGTGGGAATATATCCGTATACATCCCTTTAATCTTACAGGATTATAATGAAATTATGATTTATATGATTAACGGGTCATAAACGAAATTGCATAATAAACAAAGGGATTAGGCATAACCTTTAGTCCTCGTAAATTCGGCCTAAGAACAGATATCAAAGCAGATATCCTCCTAATCGTCTCACCCAAGATTGATCGAGAAATGCCCTTGTATTTGCTAGAAAATTAGAGAGAAAAAGAGTCTGTATCTTTTCTTTTGAGATGTGAAACTGATGATCAATTAATTAGAGAGTTGGAATGAGTAAAACTCCTCCCATATACTCCCTCTCACACGGCACACCTAGGAGAAAAATAAGGGATATTTTTTCTCTTGTTTTGTTACCATTTTGACCGAAATTCCTCAGAGTAATCTGGACTCTTTTTCGGTTATATTAGCTTCCATTTAATATAATGTTGTACATATTATATTTGTCTAATATGTTGTCATACATTAATAAGGTTCATTACAACATTTTGCAGTGGATATATTAACATACCAATTATTATGACAATCGTATAATATATACTTCAATTATAAATATCGATATATTTATAATCCTGCTAATTAAATATAACGATTTATGTTTAATTACGAATTAACATTTTAATTCGTTTAAGCTCACATTATATACTACAACTAAATATAACATTTTATATTTAATTACGAATTACAGTTAATTCGTCTTAGCTAACATTATTTAATCGTTATTAAATAATTATTTCATCATCACGTTGACGAACCTTTTGGTCAAAAAAAAACACCGACTTACGTAACCTTTAGTCTTGAATAAGGCATCTCAATATGATTATTTTCTCAAATAATCACATCTCTCAATCAACTCCTTTTAGGTGTGACACCCGCCCCCCCCCCCACCCCCTGTCTAGGGACCAGTTGATCACCGCCATCTATATGACAATAACGTCAAACTTATCTAGCAAGCCAACAGTTATCGATAAACGTTAATCAACTGATTACAATACAAAGTATACCCTGTGAACCTACAGAGATTTATTTATGTTATTGCACTAACTGTGGAGGACACTAGCTCCAACAAATGGTTCTTTAACCATACTTTTACCGAAGATAAGAGAGCAATGTCATTCCCAATCAAGAGTATGTCATCGACATACAATATCAAGAAGACAATCTTACTCCCACTCGACTTAACATACAAGCATGGTTCCTCGACCGATCGAGTGAAACCATTCTCATTTATCACCTGGTCGAAACGATGATTCCAACTCCGAGAAGCTTGCTTAAGTCCATAAATGGAAAGCTTAAGCCTGCACACTTTCTTAGGATTTTTAGGATTAATGAAACCTTCGGGATGTACCATGTACAATTCCTCATCCAAATAACCTTTTAAGAAGGCGATTTTCACATCCATCTGCCAAATTTCATAGTCATGAAAAGCAGCAATCGCTAATATTATCTGAATGGAACGCAGCATAACTACGGGTACAAAGATTTCATCATAATGCAATCCTTGCACTTGAGTAAAACCTTTTGCCACTAGTCGTGCCTTATAGGTGTCTGGTTGTCCTTCTACATAATGCTTTATCTTATAAAGCCATTTGCACTGAAGAGGTGGTACCTTATCAGGTAAATCAACAAGATCCCATACGTCATTCTCATACATGGAGTTGATCTCGGATTGCATGGCTTCAAGCCATAGATTAGAGTCAGAACAGGTCATGGCACCTTTATAGGTAGCGGGTTCGTTTCTCTCTAGGAGCAAAATGTCATCTCTATCATTCTCCTCGACCATACCAATGTATCTGTCTGGAGGAATGTAGACTCTACCCGACCTCCTAGGTTCCCGAGGAATATTAACTGTAGCAGAAGTTGATGGAACATCTTCCTCCATCGGTTGCTCGGTTGTAGGTTCTTGAATCTCCGACAGATCGAAGGTTCTATTACTTGACTTGTTCTCGAGAAACTCTTTCTCTAAGAACTTCGCACTAGCCGCAACAAAAACTCGATGTTCGGTAGGCGAATAGAAGTAATGACCAAACATTCCTTTTGGATAACCAATAAAATATGTCTTGACCGATCGCGGGCCGAGCTTATCCTTGTGTCTCCACTTGACATAAGCCTCGCAGCCCCAAACCCGAATAAAGGACAAGTTATTGATCGTTCCCTTCCATATCTCATATGGAGTCTTGTCTACAGCTTTAGACGGACTTCGGTTAAGTATTAGAGCAACTGACAAAAGAGCAAAACCCCATAGTGAATCAGGTACTACCGTGTGACTCATCATGGATCGAACCATATCATGTAATGTTCGATTTCTCCGTTCGGACACACCATTTAATTGAGTTGTTCCAAATGGAGTTAATTGTAATACTATGCCACAGTCTTTAAGGTGTTGATCAAACTCATTTGAAAGATATTCGCCACCACGATCTGATCGAAGTGCTTTAATCTTTCTTTCCAGTTGATTCTCAACCTTATTCTGGAATTCCTTGAACTTTTCAAAGGACTCACTTTTATGCTTCATTAAGTAGACATATCCGTATCTACTCAAATCATCCGTGAAAGTGATAAAATATCTATAGCCGTCTCTTGCGTTGATTGACATAGGTCCACATACATCAGTATGTATGAGTCCTAATAGGTCATTAGCACGCGTTCCAACACCTTTGAAGGAAATTCGAGTCATTTTGCCGATAAGACATGATTCACACGTGCCAAATGATACGTAATCAAATGGGGGAGATAATCCCATTCTCAATGAGCCTCTTTACACGTTTTTCATTTATGTGTCCCATACGACAATGCCATAGATAAGTTTGATCTTTGTCACCAACCTTTACTTTCTTATTATTCACATGTAATATGTCTGTGGTTTGATCTAAGATATAAATGCCATTCATGGAAACTGCTTTGGCATAAACCATTTCATTCAAAGAGAAAATACAGCTATTGTCTTTAATTGAAAATGAAAAACCGTCTTTATCAAGCACGGAAACAGAAATAATGTTCTTTCATAAACTGGGTACATAGTAACAGTTATATAAATACAACTCAAATCCACTCGGGAGTTGGATTACATATGTTCACATTGAGACTGCAGCAACTCTTGCTCCATTCCCGACTCGCAGGTCCACATCACCCTTTGCGAGTGGTGTGATGTTTTTTAGGCCCTGCAAATGATTACTCAGATGAGAACCACAACCTGTATCAATTACCCAAGTTCCGAAATTTGCATGGTTAATCTCAATCATATGAATATAAGATGACATACCAACAGAAGTGACGCGGCCTTCTTTTATGTCCTCACGGTACATGGGACAGTTCCTCCTCCAATGCCCAGTCTTTTGGCAATTGTGGCACTCAATGTCACTGTCCTTGCTCTTTGCCTTGCCTTATGAGCCACTAGTCTCACCAGGCCCACTCTTACCCTTTCCTGACTTCTAAAACTTTGGCTTCCCTACAGTTAGGTCGCCGTGAGCCTTGCCCTTACCTTTGTTCTTGTTGGAAATCATGAGAACATCTTGCTTCATGCTCCCACTCAATTTCAGATCCTTCTCGGTCTGTACGAGAAGTGAGTGTAGCTCATGAGAACTTTTCCTCATGTCATTCATGTAGTAATTTGCCCTGAAAAGGGCAAAACCATCATGAAGTGAATGAAGCATACGGTCAATGTGCCTCCAGTTTCTCGACATTCTCAATCATATCAAGAATGTGTGGGCTAACCGGTTGGCCCTTCTGGAGTTTCGCCTCAAAGAAGCGACATGTATGCTCATAAGTAACGATTCTCGGTGCTTTTGAGAATTCGTTAGTGAGCGTGGTGAAAATCTTATTTGCACCTTGGGCAATGAAGCGTCTTTGAAAATTGGTTTCCATTGCAAAGATGAGTACGTTCTTTATCGCACCCGCTTCCATAACAAAGTCAATATAAGCAAGTGACTCGTTAGCTCTCGCATTAGGGCCTGGGTTTGGCGGTATTGGCTCTGTCAAGTACTTGAGCTTGCCGTCAGCAATGGCAGCATTCCGTAATGCCGCCTCCCAGTCCGCAATGTTGGACCCGTCATTCTTCAGTCGCGTGGACTGATTCATGTGGTCCATGAAAGTTTTAAGCCAGGACTCGCGTGCGAGTGTGGCACTTGGCATATGGACATCATTATGGCCAGCCATTTTTTATAAGCAGTATTATCAATATAAAACGAATTCTACACTGCGAAAAAGAAGAAAAACATAATAAGCAGTATTATCTATAAATTGATAAGCCAACCTCTTGGCTAATTCTACCTTTAGAATTCTTGGTCGATAAATTTCTATCTTTAGTCCATCATAATCACGAGAAACTCTTCGGATTATAATGTTGAGGTAAAATAAGTCAACACATACTACTTACCCGACGTAGAAGGGGTCATATGAAGAGTAAGGTCCTATATGCCTACCGACGAAGAAGGGATTCATAGTAGTTTGGCCTATAAAGACTAGTCTCAATTTTTAGGTTTTAGAGGAAGATCCCATCAACTTTATTTTAATTCATTTTAAGTGAACGAATATCTAGCATGCGAGAATGAATAAACTAAGATGATGGCTTAAAATTCGTGTGACATCTTTATGTCCATGATAACTAACATCCAAACTATATGAGTCAATTTTCATGCATTTTAGTAGGGGGTTTGGTTTAGGCGGAATATGATGCACTAACTATCATGTGAAGAAATGCAACAAGAACGAAAAATACGTAAAATTACAAAGTCCTAGTGTGGCCTATCTACCAAAATGAACAAAATACAACTTTGGAATTCATCCATAATTGGACCCGAAAAGCTTGTCTTGATGTTCCATCTTGGTCCATGTAGCGGGAGTGAGCAATCCGATCTCCATCTTTAGTCTTCTCAAATTACATTTAATAAAATTACAAAATATAAACCTATTTACATTCTAATTTTAAAAAACATAATTTCAAAGAAAACAAAAGGAGATTCGAGATCTCAAAATTACATCAAGATCATGTTTCCATCATTACGAAAACATAATCAACTAAGGCCACACTAGGTAATACAAATTACAACCAATTGCAAAAATACGTAAATAAACCATTCAACAAATCATTCAACAAAATAAAATGCATCAACAATAAATTAATCATTCAAGACATAATTCCATAATTATGTAGAGTAATTTATCCAAACCACCTATTTTAAAATAATCAAAATTATGTGACAATTCCTAAATTACTCACAATAATTCCAATCAAACATAATCCAATTTTAATTCATATTATCGTATAATATGAATTAATCCAACATTATTTTAAACCATTTTAAAATAATTGGGTATCCAATAATTGTGAACGTTTTCACAACAACAATCATACATTATCAATATAATGCATAAAAAATATTCGGCCAAATAAAAAAAAACAAAACAAAACAAAAAAAACCGAATCAAATTTTTTTTTTTTTTTTATAAAACAGCCACGGTTTTTTTTTTTATAAAATAATACATACAAATTAAACATTTTAATTTGATGTTGCTAATATTACAAGATCGGTACAATTATCAACATTTAATCATTATTAAACATTGATACAAACTAGATGATTCAATTTAACATTTTAAAATGAATATCTAAATCATGATTAAATTGATTATCTTAATATTCGACTAATCATAATTTATTTGAACATCATTAAAATTAATGAATCATGATGCAAAACAACAATTTAACATCATGTATGCCGAAAATATATGGCAAAAACAAATGCTCATAAACATTCAAAACAATTTCCATTTACATTTTAATTTAATCCTTATTAAATTAAAACATCTACAATTTTATCATATTGTCATCTTAACATTTTAAAACAACAATATCAATAAATCAAAATGAAAACAAGGCTAAAAAAAAAAAATTAACGGGGCTGAAAAAAGATTATTTGAGCCGAAACAAAAAAAATTTTCAGAAACATTTTAATATAATATTTCATCATTTATGAAAAATCATATAAAATAATTTCGTAGCCTATGCTCTGATACCACTTGTGAGAAATATCGGTATATTTCATCATGAAATTTAAGGATTATAACAAAATCATAATATATGAAATGCGAGTCATAAACGAAATGCATAATATAAAACATAGAGATTAGAATCAACCTCCGGTCCTAGCAATATGGCCTAAGAACAAATATCGAGATCGATATTCTCCTAATCGTTGCACCCAAGATGCTCCGAGAAATGCCTTTTTCTTGTGCTAGAATGAATACAAAAATTACTAATAATATTTTGTGAGAAGTAATGATAAGAAATGTAGAGAAAACGATGATAAAAATCTGAATTTTTTTTTTCTTCTCCTCTCCCTTTAACCGCCCAAGTCAAGTGGAGAAAAGAGAGGAGATATTCCCTCTTTTTCTCTACTTGTTTTTAGGTTGTTAGCTTTTTCATTTTAATGTATAAAATGTGTATGTATCATTATTGTCATTTATGTTGTCACATATTAATAAGTTCATACAACATCTTGTAGTCGATTTATTAATACCGGTCTGACATCATTTATAATGACAATATCGTATAATATATACGTCAACAATAAATATCGTATATTTATAATTTGCTAATTAGATATAACAATTTATATTTAATTACGAATTAACATTTAATTCGTTTAAGCTTACATTATTTAATCGTATTAAATAATTACATTATATACATCAATTAAATATAACAGTTTATATTCAATTACGAATTAACATTTAATTCGTCTCAGCTAGTAGTATTTAATCGTATTAAATAATCGTATCATCATTACATTGACTAACCTTTTAGTCATATACATCGACTAACCTTTTAGTCATATAAGGCATCAATATGATTATATTTTTCATATAATCATATCTCTCAAACACATTCTTTAGGTGTGACTTTTAGGGACCAGTTGATCACCGCCATTAAAATGACAATAACGTCAAACTTCTAGCAAGCCAACCGTTATCGATAAACGTTAATCAACTGATAAGAATACTAAGTATACCCTGTGAACCTGTAAGAGATTTATACACGTTATCACACTAACTGTAGAGGACACTACCTCCAACACACCACTCGGTCGAGTGACCCCTACTCGACGCAGTGCCAGAAAGTCAAAATACGGAGTATTACAGTCTTCCCTCCTTAAGAACGAACTTCGTCCTCGATGTTCACAACCCATACTCAGAACTCAAAAATGCAACAACAACCACAAGATAATTAACATAGAACCAAACATACTATGAACTCTAACCAACACTCCGAACACCATGGTACATTCATAATTCCAAAATTCACTACACGTCCAAAATACTAACCAAAATAAAACCAAAAGCTACAAAATCATGACAACGCGAGCATCTCCTAATTCCCCCCCCCCCCCCCTATACTTGCTCAAAAAGATGCGGATATCGCTCTCCCATGCCATCTTCAGGCTCTCAAGTCACTTCTTCCACGTGTGGTTAGACCATAACACTTTCAGTAGAGTTGTCTCCTTATTCCTTGGCTTGAGCAGCTTCCGATCTAGAATCTCTTATGGTGCTTCAACATATGTAAGTGCCTCATCCAGTAGTTTCGGCCTCTAGGACATGGGACGGGTCACTAACATACTTCCGCAGCTGCGACACATGAAATACATTATGCACCCGATCAAGAGCAGGTGGTAAGGCTAAACGGTATGCCACCTCTCCAATACCGTATAAGATCTCATAGGGGCCAATAAACTCCTGGCTGAGCTTGCCCCTCTTCCCAAATCTCATCACTCCGGGCATAGGTGACACCTTTAACAGAACCTTGTTAGCCACCTGGAAGTCAATATCTCGATGAAGTAGATATGCATAACTCTTCTGGCGATCATGTGTTGCTTTCATCTTTTGACGAATCACGTTCAGTACTTGCTCAATCATATCATGCGCCATCTGCGATCCTAAGACCAGCACCTAGGAGCTATCATCCCAACACACTAGACACATACATACACCTCCTTCCATACAATGTCTCGAATGGTACCATACCAATGCTCGTATAATAACTGTTGTTATATAAAACCTGTATCAGATCCAGCTAATCCTCCCAGCTGCCACCAAATGATAACACACAAGCCCTAAACATGTCCTCTAAAGTCTTAATCATCCTCTCCGTCTGGCCATCCGTCGCAGGATGAAACGATGTACTCATCTTCAAGGTTGTCCCCATAAGTTGTTCCAATTCCTTCCAAAAACGAGAAATAAACCGCGCATCACAATCAGACATAATGTCACTTGGTATCCAGTGCAACTTCACCACAGTATTGCTCACTCGATCTCTCTCCAAGTATCCTTTATAGGAATAAAGTGAGCTGACTTGGTTAGCTGACCTACGATAACCCAAATCAAATTATTCCCCTTCCGCGATCTCAGAAGTCCCACCACAAAATCCATGGATATAGACTCCCATTTATACTCTGGAACTTCAAGACACTGAATCTTATCTTGCGGTCTTCGTTGTTCCCCTTTCACTCGTTAACAGGTCAAACATCTCGCCACAAAGTCTGCCACATCTTTCTTCATCCCCGGCCACCAAAATGTCTTCTTTAAATCTTTATATAACTTGTCCCCACCCGGATGAACCGAATAAGAAGTTCAATAAGCCTCAGTCATAATCACCTTCCTCAACTCAAGATCATTTGGCACACACCATCGACCCTCAAATCTAACACTTCTGCCTGCATTAATCGAAAACGTAGGAGTTGTACATTCCGCTACCCTTTTCTTCCACAACTGAATCTTAGGATCCTTTAACTACTTGCTCTGAATGTCATCATAAAATTCCGGCTCGATCGTCAAATCACTTGTAGCTTCCCCTTTCCGATTAACATGTATGTCCATCTTCGCTACCTCGTTTCTCAATCACATAAAAGACATCGCGGTGCATAAAGAATGCAAACTCTTCCGGCTCAAAGAATCAGCCACTGCATTAGCCTTACCCTCATGACAGAAGTTCTCCAGGTCGTAGTTTCCGATCAACTCCATCCACCGACGTTGCCTCATGTTCAACTCTTTTTCTGGGCATAGATGTATTTTAAGCTCTTGTGATATGAAGACACCTTAAAAGTAGCTCCATAAAGACAGTGTCTCCAACTCTTCAAAGCGAACACCATCGCACCCAACTCTAAGTCATGAGTGCGTTAATTCTCTTCATAAGTCTTCAACTGTCTCGAAGCATAAGCTATCACATTCCTATTTTGCATCAAAACACACCTCAACCCACTCTTCGACGCATCGGTATACACCTCAAACTTATCACTCTCATAAGGAAATGTTAAGACAGCAAATGTGGTCAAACGCTCCTTTAAAGTTTGGAACGTCGTTTCACAGTTCTCGTCCAAGCGAAACTGCTTCTCTTTCCTTATCAACGCCATCATAGGTCTAGCAATTTTCGAAAAGTCCTTAACGAACCTCCTATAATACCCAGCTAAACTCAAGAAACTTCTCATCTCAACTACATTCTTTGGTGCCTCCCAATTAGACACCGCCTCAATCTTCCTCAGATCTACCATCACCCCTTATTTTGAAATTATGTGACCCAAGAACGCCACCTTCTCAAGCCACAATTCACACTTTAACAACTTAGCATAAAGCTGTTTGTCCCTTAAAATCTGTAACACGGTCCTCAAGTGCTCCGCATGCTCCTCCTTATTCTTAGAATAGACTAAGATATCATCAATAATCACCACTACGAACGTATCCAAGAACGTACTGAAGATCTGGTTCATAAGATTCATGAATACCGCTGGTGCATTAGTCTACCCAACGCATCAGTAATACTCATAATACCCAATTCTCGAACGAAAATCCCGTCTTTCAAAGACACTATCTTTATCCTCAGCTATTGATTACCCGACCCTCAACTAAATCTTCGAGAAGACTCCAGCTCCACTCATTTGAAAAAAAGTCTCAAT
This sequence comes from Heliosperma pusillum, assembly GCA_022085475.1. Classification (NCBI taxonomy): domain Eukaryota; kingdom Viridiplantae; phylum Streptophyta; class Magnoliopsida; order Caryophyllales; family Caryophyllaceae; genus Heliosperma; species Heliosperma pusillum. The sequence continues at coordinate 7,387 of JAIUZE010008228.1, read as the reverse complement.
TCTAGGCAATTGATACATACTCTTCACCATCACATGGTTCAATTTACTTAATTAATGCCACAACCATTAAAATACCATCCTTCTTCATCACCAACAACACCAGCGCAAACCCCACGGTGAAACTTGGATTAATGTAGGGCTGAGCAAAAATATACGATACGTTTTAATAAACAGATACGATACGGTCTACGGTTTTAAATTACAACGGATTTCCGGGTACACGATACAATTTCCGGGTATACGATACGGTTTTTAAAAAAACCGTACCGGGTCCGGGAAAATCAAAACCGGGTATACGGTTTTGACCCGGTTTAATTAAAAATAACCAAAAAAAAAGTTGTATGTAAAATTTTGTTTTCCATTTTGACTATATGGGTGAAATTTTGAGCACCAATCATTTTATGTGAAACTTGTAATATACGCAACTCACTTTATTAGTGACAAATTTCTGTGTAACATTTTGCAAATTTGTATTTTTCTATTTTACCTACTAACTTTGCAAGTAATTGTGTTTTGTAATAATAATCCTAGTGGATTATATAAGCATCTTATTTATTGGTCGTTACTAATGTTGTGGACTCGATTTCCAGGTTTGAGCATTATCAATTAAACCGGATCCGGGTATACGGTTTTCGGGTACCCGGTTTAACCGAGTATACGAAAACCGGGTCCGATCAGGGTTCTAATTTTTGGTCTTCCAAAAACCGGGTACCCGATACTAAACCATATCGGGTACCCGGTTTTGCTCACCCCTAGATTAATGTACCCTTTGTTTAGCAAAATACCATCCTTTTTTGGAGGTAATCTTGATATCTCATCTGGAAAGACATCCACGAACTCATTCACTACCTCTAAATGGTCTGTTTACTGGCTCCTCTATCCTTGTAGCCCTCACACGGCACAAAATCATCGGGCATCCCTTCCTCAGGTATAACTTCAGGGTAATTGCCGCGATCAACTTCACCTTAGGCTTCACAATAAATCCCCGGTACGACACTTTAACTCCCTTAGGACCCCTCAAAGACACTTTCTTTTGATGGAATTCTATATTTTGATTGTTTCTTAAACTCGATATTAGACATTTCTAATATCATCTTATTAAAAGTTTACTCATTAAAGTAATAGACCTTATGCATGCATAACAAAATACAAAAAAGGAAGAAGAAATTGTTCCTTACATTGAATATATATGAAATGGGCACAATATTTAAACTCCTTTTAAATATTGTTCTTGTGCTAGTAATAAGAAGGAAGATCTACAACTTCCACACTAGAAACTCTCTTCAAGGATTTGTACCTTGACAATCCCTTAAAAACTAATATTATCTAATCTAGAGATGAATATTTGTTCCCTTAAACTTGTCTAATATGAAAATATGACTACTACTAGTAATGAGTTTATAAGTATATTAGAGAAAAGAATAATGTGGAGTTCTCAACTTAGAGATATATGTGTAGAAGTATGCATGCAAGAATATGATATGAGGTAAGTACTAAAATGAGAAAATCAACCCCTTTAAGCACCCAAGTGTGGCGTGCAAGGGAGCTCCAAAAGGAGCCAATGGGTGCAAATCCATTTTTTTCGTTTTTGTCTTATCAAAGAAGTAGCCTTAAGTCTAGGATGATTAGCCATAATCATTATGTTTATTTTACAATAAAATAAACACCCACTAAGGCTTACTAGCCTTCAAATTTTCGGCCCCCATATATAAAATAGGTCCATTTTAAGTTTGTCAATTGTCAATTGTATTATGAAGTGATATGTGACATATTCCAAGCCTTATGTCAATATAATGCATATTTAACCTTTTAAATATCATCTTTTATAAAAGTAAATCACATGTAATAAATTAACTTGGTGATTCCTAATCACATAAAATGGATCATATTAATATAATTCACAACATTTGTAATTATAATTAATCTATTATTCTTGATTCAATTGTTTCATAAACAATAAACATATTTTAGTAATTAAACATTTTAATTGCTAAATCAAATCTTATTTAATAAAATTACAATAAGATATGAATTCTTACTCACAAAAATTATTCATTTTTAAGGAATTAATCAACTCGTATCTTAATACGACTAATTAATTTATCAATTAAGAGATTTGTCATATAGGTATGACCTTAAGGGATCAACTAATCACCACCGTCAAACAACAGTAACGTCAAACTCTAGTAAGCCAATCGTTACCGATTAATGTCGATTAGTTGACTATATAATAGAATTTACCCTTTGTATTCTTATTATTAAGATTTAATTATGTGATCGCGCTAATGTTGAGGACACTTACTCCAACAATCTCCCAATTGTCCGAGACAAGTGTGCGTCACCAATTCTCTTGTCCTATTACAACATTCCACTCAATGCAAGATGTCTTGCAGGCCGTACTTGCATTTCATCATACCATGAGTGGTTTTCTCGATCTTGGAGAGTAACTGTCTGACCAGAATTATCTATCATAGATACCTTCTGAGCGTGGCCACACATTTTTCAGCTTACTACTCCTCGAGTGGCCTTGAGATTTTAAAACAACCCTGACAGGGGTGGACAATTACTATCGCACTATTCCCTTCGAATAGGCACATCTCATCATGACCCAAAAGATGCCCATTTGACCCCAGTTACGAAGGTCGTAAAGCATAAATCAAAGTCACTCTGAAACTTTGCCACCTTAGGCGTATAGTCTTTAGTCAAAGAATTGACTAAAAAAGAATACTATAGTAGCTCTTGCCACGGCAAGGCTACAATAATTGCCAGAACTACATAAGCGGTCACTTCCCCACAGATTGTCTCTTACAGACTGTCTATGTGATCGACTGGTCATCCCTTATGACCTTATGGCATTTGAACTTGCCATCAATCGCATCACACTCTAGTCACTTGGAGACGTCACATCATATAAACAACTAGGGGTCAATGCTAATCTAGTCTACTTTAATGGGGTCCAATACTAACTCTACAACCCATTTGGATATAACAAAGCACAAAAGCGAGTTTTAAAAACTCAAACGATCAATGTGTGATTATCATATATGAACAATCAACACAATGTTATTGTATCATATCATATAATCTAAAGTTTATTTCGTCCATGACAAATCATGACGATCTTATTTAAATGCAATAAAGGCTTGGGTAGTGAATATACCATGTATTCATTTATTCCAACCTTGTGAATTGCTTTTTCCTTCCATCCAACGTTATTTCTAATAACATGAATTCATCTACGTAAATTTCTAGATCTCTATCTAGTGTTGGGCTATTTAACTTGAAAGATGCTCGCACTCGTTATCATGATAACTTATAGGTATTTAGGTGAAAGGATCTACCATTAGTTCCTTTTAAACAACCTTATCCTCATCATAATGTACTAGGTCTCTATTTGTAGAATTTATAATGATTGACTCTTCAATAACCCTTTTTATTTATTTGCTTTTTGGATAACAAAAGTACGCCTAGGATTTCGACAAATCCTTATAAGTTTGGAAATTTGGGTTTGTGTAACCTTTACCACATATCCAAATTTTCTCTACCAAACACAAGAATGAATCCCTAGTTCTCGTTGAGAACCCTATGGATTTTCTAGTAGGCTATCCAATTAGACACCGCCTCAATCTTGCTCAGATCTACCATCACCCCTTATTTTGAAATTATATGACCCAAGAACGCCACCTTCTCAAGCCACAATTCACACTTTATCAACTTAGCATAAAGCTGGTTGTCCCTTAAAATCTGTAACATGGTCCTCATGTGCTCCGCATGTTCCTCCTTATTCTTATAATAGACTAAGATATCATCAATAGTCACCATTACGAATGTATCCAAGAACGTACTAATGATCTGGTTCATAAGATCCATGAATACCGCTGGTGCGTTAGTCAACCCAAACGGCATCACCAAATACTCATAATAACCAATTCTCGAACGAAAATCCGTCTTCCGAATGGCACTATCTTTTATCCTCAGCTGATGATTACCCGACCTCAACTAAATCTTCGAGAACACTCCAGCTCCACTCAACTGATAAAAAAAGTCATCAATTCTAGGCAATTGATACATATTCTTCGCCATCACATGGTTCAATTTACGTTAATTAATGCACAACCATAAAATACCATCCTTCTTCATCACAAACAACACCAGCGCACCCCACGATGAAACACTTGGATTAATGTACCCTTTGTTTAGCAAATCATTCAACTGATTCTTCAGCTCCTCAAGATCCTTCGGTCCCGTGCGTTACAGGGCCTTAGAAATTGGTGTCCTACCCGGTTTCAACTCTAAGCTGAAATCAATATCCTTTTTTGGAGGTAATCCTGATATCTCATCTGGAAAGACATCCACGAACTCATTCACTACCTCTAAATGGTCTGTTTACTGTCTCCTCTATCCTTGTAGCCCTCACACGGCACAAAATCATCCGGCATTCCTTCCTCAGGTATGACTTTAGGGTAATTGCCGCGATCAACTTCACCTTAGGCTTCAAAATAAATCCCCGGTACGACACTTTAAGTCCCTTAGGACCCCTCAATAACACTTTCTTTTGATGGAATTCTATATTTTGATTGTTTCTTAAACTCGATATTAGACATTTCTAATATCATCTTATTAAAAGTTTACTCATTAAAGTAATAGACCTTATGCATGCATAACAAAATCCAAAAAAGGAAGAAGAAATTGTTCCTTACATTGAATATATATGAAATGGGCACAATATTTAAACTCCTTTTAAATATTGTTCTTGTGCTAGTAATAAGAAGGAAGATCTACAACTTCCACACTAGAAACTCTCTTCAAGGATTTGTACCTTGACAATCCCTTAAAAACTAATATTATCTAATCTAGAGATGAATATTTGTTCCCTTAAACTTGTCTAATATGAAAATATGACTACTACTAGTAATGAGTTTATAAGTATATTAGAGAAAAGAATAATGTGGAGTTCTCAACTTAGAGATATATGTGTAGAAGTATGCATGCAAGAATATGATATGAGGTAAGTACTAAAATGAGAAAATCAACCCCTTTAAGCACCCAAGTGTGGCGTGCAAGGGAGCTCCAAAAGGAGCCAATGGGTGCAAATCCATTTTTTTCGTTTTTGTCTTATCAAAGAAGTAGCCTTAAGTCTAGGATGATTAGCCATAATCATTATGTTTATTTTACAATAAAATAAACACCCACTAAGGCTTACTAGCCTTCAAATTTTCGGCCCCCATATATAAAATAGGTCCATTTTAAGTTTGTCAATTGTCAATTGTATTATGAAGTGATATGTGACATATTCCAAGCCTTATGTCAATATAATGCATATTTAACCTTTTAAATATCATCTTTTATAAAAGTAAATCACATGTAATAAATTAACTTGGTGATTCCTAATCACATAAAATGGATCATATTAATATAATTCACAACATTTGTAATTATAATTAATCTATTATTCTTGATTCAATTGTTTCATAAACAATAAACATATTTTAGTAATTAAACATTTTAATTGCTAAATCAAATCTTATTTAATAAAATTACAATAAGATATGAATTCTTACTCACAAAAATTATTCATTTTTAAGGAATTAATCAACTCGTATCTTAATACGACTAATTAATTTATCAATTAAGAGATTTGTCATATAGGTATGACCTTAAGGGATCAACTAATCACCGCCGTCAAACAACAGTAACGTCAAATTCTAGTAAGCCGATCGTTACCGATTAATGTCGATTAGTTGACTATATAAAAGAATTTACCCTTTGTATTCTTATTATTAAGATTTAATTATGTGATCGCGCTATTGTTGAGGACACTTACTCCAACAATCTCCCACTTGTCCGAGACAAGTGTGCGTCACCAATTCTCTTGTCCTATTAAAATATTCCACTCAATGCAAGGTGTCTTGCAGGCCGTACTTGCATTTCATCATACCATGAGTGGTTTCATCGATCTTTGAGAGTAACTGTCTGAGCGGAATTATCTATCATAGATACCTTCTGAGCGTGGCCACGTATTTTTCAGCTTACTACTCCTCGAGTGGCCATGAGATTTTAAAACAAGCTTGACAGAGGTAGACAATTCCTATCGCACTATTCCCTTCGAATAGGCACATCTCATCATGACCCAAAAGATCCCTATTTGACCCCAGTTACGAAGGTCGTAAAGCATAAATCAAAGTCACTCTGCAACTGTGCCACCTTAGGCGTATTGTCTTTAGTCAAAGAATTGACTAAAAAAGAATACTATAGTAGCTCTTGCCACGACAAGGCTACAAGAATTGCCAGACCTTCATAAGCGGTCACTTCCCCACAGATTGTCTCTTACAGACTGTCTATGTGATCGACTGGTCATCCCATAGGACCTTATAGCATTTGAACTTGCCATCAATCGCATCACACTCTAGTCACTTGGAGACGTCACATCATATAAGCAACTAGGGGTCAATGCTATGTTAATCTAGTCTACTTTAATTGGGTCCAATATTGACTCTACAACCCTTTTGGATATAACAAAGCACAAAAACAAGTTTTAAAAACTCAAACGATCAATGTGTGATTATCATATATGAACAATCAACACAATGTTATTGTTTATTCTATTGTAACACCGCAAATGACCCCCTATTTTAAATAAGTAAAATATTTTTTTACTGATACTTTTCATTCAGCGATTTTTAGTTTTATTTTGGAATTTAATTTTTCGAGTCGAATTTTAAATTTCCGAGTTCGTATTTGGATGTTTCGCGAGATTTCAGGTAAATCCCGTCTTAAGTCGTATTTGACTTTCGTTGACTTTTTCCTTCATATACTCCCTCAAACCCTAAATCCTTCTTTCATTTTCCACTTACTCTTTCTTCCTCATCAAACCACCAAAAACCTAAACTCCATTTTTATCAAGCTTAGATTCGTCGCTACTCCTTCGTTACTCGCTCAAATTCACGTAAGTTCGTTTTATTCTTCCCCTCTTAGCTTCCTCTATCCGTATTGGTAATAAAATTACCGTCTTTCTCGCTTTTTAAATTATCCGTCTTTCTCAAGGTGATATTCATCTTTTATTATCTAATTGTATGTAGGTGGAGACTAGGAAGGTTTAGAAACCGTTTAAAGACGCGAAAAGGTAACGGTGAAGGGTTACTCGATATCATTTACGTGTTTTATGTGTTTTCTAGGCTCGTAATCGTATTTAGATTATGGTTAGTATGCTTAGGACTTGTGTTGTTGTTGTTGGTTGTTGTTAGTGGTTAATTGATATGAGAATTGATGGTTTGTGATGATAAATGAGGATTTTTGGTTGATAACTTGTTGGGATTTGATTGTGCCTGAATCCCGTGTAGGACGCTGGCTGCGTTGTGGGACGCAGGGTTCGTCGTAGGACGCAGGC
>JAIUZE010008227.1:0-45572 GCA_022085475.1 Heliosperma pusillum | reverse complement strand
TATGCGTCTTGGTAGATAAAACAAATACAACTGTCAGTTTACATGTACATAATCAATCTCAAGGAGTCACAATATCATCATCACACATATTCGGTCCCATCAAATAACACACCACAGTGCCATCATGATACGAAAGTTAATCAAAGAATAAGATTCGTTAACTTGCAGCGGAAACAGACTATGTAACAGTCGGGCAGACTGTTGGTTCTCGTTGAAACTGGAACAAGTAACCGTGATAAGAACTGTGATATGGAAACACACGGATGTAACAGTCTGGATGACTGTTGCAACGAACAGAAACACACGAACACACAAGAACACGAACAAAGGATATTTGCTCAATCTAGACCTATAGATTGAACAATGTTGATTGATACTCAAGACCTATTGAATATCAATCGAGCTAAAGTTTGAAAACGCGTCAAACTATAACAAGATTTTGGAACGAATACGCGTCGAACCGAATAACACAATTGCAAGGCAAAAGTTGAGTTTTTCTTATTGTGATTGAATGAATAAAAACTGAATACAAGACCCTCTATTTATACTAGCTATTAACCTACCTAGCTGCCTTATTTTAATCTAACTAGAATTAGGAAATAAACTAAACTCCTAAATAAACAAGGAAATAAAATACTAATATTACAATTAGGAAAACTAATAATACCGGTTTTAGGAAACCCTTTATTCATCCTAATAATAATAATAATATCTTATTTGATTCCTACTAGCATCTGAATTTAAAATCCACGAGTCTTGTTGAACTTTGTAACAGTCCCTACGACTGTTGCTTCGGTCAACACTGACCATCTCATCATTTTTGGATCATCCCCTCCCCTTTGAAGAGAATTGACCTCAATTCTTTGTAACATCATTCCACCTGGATCAAAAACGAACAACACAAACAAGAAAGCGATTAAGGTGTCGTTTCCAAACATCCATCTTGAAAACAAACTCACGCCATCTTCATCTCCTATCTTCTTATTGTTCTTTACTCTTAGCTTCAGAATGTCCTCGTGCCATATTATCTTGTGCCTTCCTCCCCTTCACCCTCCGTGCACAAGTATAGACACATTGTGACGTTTCATGTTGTCAACTAAGCAAATCGAGCCAGTAGATGCTTTTACGGTTGCAGCATCTTTTGGTACTTTAAGTGTCATGCGAATGAGGGGTACTACAAGGTGAATGTAGGGCGTACAAGAGTGTTACTGGCAGAAGCAAAAGGGAAATAGAGACAATGTGAATGTGGTATAATACACTACTCGGTACTCTCCAGTAATTGCAATGTACTCCGTCTATCTTATAAATTATAATCAGACAGGCTATTTAGCGATGCAGTTACACAAACTCTCGTTGAAAACGGAATCTTCAGCTGAAAACGGGTCAAATGTCACCAGTTTAACGACAAAAGTAACCATGTGACAAACTAGCTTGGGAAATGTTACTGGTTACAGTTGTCGTTGAACTGATGACATTTGGCCCGTCTTCAATTAGACTTACTGATCAGTTAATAGGCAAACAAGCATAGAAAGATAGAATCATTAAACATACAGGGTCATTCGAGTTTGATATTTGTGCCATCTTCACTCACTCGTCTGATCACTCAAATCCCAATCCACACGCAGCAAACTGCAAACAACAATAACTAATTACTAATACAATATGAGTCAGATGTTAATACCATAACAATTTATCAACATTAATCTTATCTAAATTTTCAAAGTTTACCCGTGGAAACCCAGAAAGGTAGCAATGAATTGAATTCAAGTCAATTAATGGGTTTTGGTAGTTTCAGCAAATGCCACTTTTTATATATCAAGGAATGCAAAAGGCGGTAGGTAACTTCAATTGACATAGTTGAGTGTTAGATGGATCAATTCCTCATCCTAATGTTCTACCTACCCCTTTCCTTTGCATATTTTATGTTTCTGCTAGTTTAGTTGCCTGTCAAATCAGACAACTTTTTTTTTTTGTGATTCTTTCGTAAATATAGTCAACCTATACGACTTATGACGGGTATTATTGGTTTAAAACTTAAAATTGGTCAAATATTACTTTATGGTGGTAATAAAAATAAAATTTTTGGTATTTTATATGGAATAAATAGGTTGATTTGGTATATATATTTGACATATGTTAAGCTTAAGACGGATAATTACTGTTTGAAATGAGAATTTGTGTTGCTAGTAGCTTTATATACCATATTTGGTTCACTTGACTTGTTGCACTTGCGACACTAATATGATAGTTTTAGATCAATTTTTTATTAGTATCGTAGTGTATAAATATAGATAATGTAAATATAAATAGATTGGATTATATCATATACTGGGGTTTTTAGTAAGAATTTCATAGATTTGCCTACCTGGTTAAATGGTAGTTTGTAAGCGTTTTACCAAAGCAGTAATTTGAGCATGTATGAATTCGGTTACGCGTACGTAACATCATAACCTTCTTTTTAGGGGGTAAAATGTAAAAATTGCTAGTAGAAACAAGGGGAACTAAGTCATATGTTGAGTATATTTGACTTATTATTGTGATAGTTGAGTTATTGTTTTCGAGTTACTGCGTTGAGTACTTGAGTTATTAGTTTTGTTAAATTAGTTATGTGCCATAATGCGGACTATGACGTGTTACTAGTAAGATTGTTTGTAGTTACATGGTTGTGTCTGGTATGCGCGAACTTCGGGACGAAGTTCATTTTAAGAAGGGAAGACTATAATACCCGTGTTTTTATAACATTTTGCGTAGTCTTTAACTCGTATTTTGGGCGTTTAGGAGGTTCGGTGTAATACCTCAGGTATTACTAGGTCGTCGAGTCATGAGGGCACTCGGTCGGATGGTGGTGTTACTCGGTTGAGTGGGTTGGACTCAGTCGAGTGGGTGGTCACTCGGCCGAGTGGCTCAGTTTGGGGAAACCCTGTTTCTGTGCAATCGGTCGAGTTTATATGCACTTGGTCAAGTGTGTGTTACTCGGTCGAGTGAGGTGTTACTCGACCGCGTAATAGTCGTAAATCGCAGAGTTGTTATTTTATTTCCACGTTGGTCCCATTCAATATAAAAGGCTTTTCTCTCTCTTGTTTCATAATATTTTTTCATTAGTAACATAAACTCTCATCAAAACTCTAATATCTTTTTAATTAACCCCTAATTTCTCTCTAATTACTCCTTAATCTTGTCTTGGATTTGTGGTGGAATTCATTTTTATAGATCTTTCCATATCTTTTTCCAAATCTTTGTAAGTAATTTTCATCATTAATCTTGTGATTTCATCTTATCATCTTATTAAGTTAGGTTTGAGTAATTCGTATATAATTAGTGATGTAATTGATTATTAGGATGAGATTAATGTTATTAGATTGTTATATGTTGTTTAGATTGGATTATTATGATTATCTTGAGATTAGGTTATTGTTGATAAAGTAGAATTTGGGAAAGATGGTTATAGATGATAGAATTAATGTTGTTTGCCCTAAAAAATTGGGGGTTAGTGTTGTAGATTGTAGTTGATTGATTATTAGCATGAGATTGTAGTTTATTGGTGTATGTGAGTGGATATTTATATGGAGCGTGATGCGTGTATTTTATATAGACTTTCTAGCCCATTTATGCACGCATTTATATGTCATTTAGGTGATATTATGTCACCATATGCCCCTATTTGGCTACTTTGTACTTTCATTACCATTTTGTAGGTACAAGCTGTGTAGTAGCGGAAACCGAGCCAAAACAGTCCACTTTGCATGCATTTAAGAGAATGGAAGGAACGGAACAGAAGCACTTGCATGGAAAAGCGCGAAACCGTTCATAATCAAGACCAAAGCCATGTCCAACACTATGTGCCATGCCAAAAGACCTCGATCGACTATGTATTTGGTCGATCGAGGAGAGTTGAAGTGAAAAGTTGCTCGATCGAGCTGTCCTGTGCTCGATCGAGTGGTTGCTGCTGAAAAGTTGCTCGATCGAGTAGAATTGTTACTCGATCGAGTGATTTCCTCTAATAAAGTCCTCGATCGAGTGGTATTTTCCCTCGATCGAGTAGAATCCATCATGGGCCTTAAGTCCATAGCTTAATTAGGGTTTAGAGTCGTGTTATGCTTATATAAGACTCTTATTGTCGTCAGTTTTGATATTCAGAATCATTAGGATTCAGAACCCTTAGGGTTCGGAATCATTAGCATTAATCTTCATTAGTTTCTGAACTTTATCTTTGGTTTGCATTCGGGTTTATCGACGTGGGATTTGTTCTTTACGCCGGATTTGCTAAGATTGTAAACTCCTTTCCTCTTTTCTTTCTTTTATTCTTAACCTTTGTCTTAATCATTGTTTACTCTTCCTAATTACTGCTGTGTTGTTATTATTCATGCTTGTTAATTGCGATTTTATTATGTCTATCGTCATATGTTCAATCGTCTTTATTAACATCGTTAATAGCATGAGTAGCTAATTCTCTTGTATGTTGAGATGAGGGAAACTGTAGTAGAGGCATGTTAGGATAGATTATTATAGTTAGTCTTGAATATGAGAATCAGTTTAAGCAATTTAACTGACGTTTAGTCGAATGAGTGCACGCAGGAGACTAGGCTAGGTAGTTAACCCCGACCTGGATCGAGAGATTGGAAGGGAAGGCTTGCTTAGAATTGATAGGTGACTCCTAAGAGGGCGAGAGTTAATTAGGAAAATCCCTAGGGTGGTTTGAGACCGAGAGGAGAAAATCATTGCCCTTCTCATTGATAGATTGACTGACTTAGTTGACCCGTAGATGCCGATACTGCAGTAGACCGAATCCTGGCATATTCCCTCTTTATCTGATTTATTTCATATTTATTTCTTCCTTTATTTCTCTTTCCTTTAATCTTATTTAGTTTAGTTAAAACCATTTCAAAACCCCCCAGATTGTTACTTGCAGATTTAGATTTCAGTTAATTAGTTTCCTCCCTGTGGAGATCGACCCTACTTCCGCTATCTTCTTAGTTAGTTGACTTAGGTTTTATTTTTGGTGTATAACGACCACATCAAATTTTGGCGCCGTTGCCGGGGAGACGGTGTAATTTTGTAGCTTTCTTTAGTTTGTCTCTGGTCTCGAGGAATTTATTCCTTGAGGCTGTTCTCATATTTGAGTTATTGTTTAGTATTTGCAGGTATAAATCCTAAAAGAGGACCATTTGAACCTGCTGCTGCTGTAATTTCTCTGCAAGATGCCTAAGATTGCTAGTCATTCTGAGCCCAGTGCTGAGACTCTACCTAAGGGAACCACTCTCCCTCTTGCTGATGAGGGTACCTTCACAATACATCCGTCCTACTATAGTTTAGTGGAGCGGAATTTATTCGGGGGTATGGTAGATGAAGATCCAGCTAGGCATGTAGAGGTATTTACAGACTATTGTTCCGCCATTCCTGTAGTTGCTGGTGTTACGCAAGACAAGGTAAAGGAATTCCTTTTTCCTTTTTCATTGACTGGCGATGCTAAGGATTGGTGGAGAGATTTAGATAAGAAGGCCGCTGGTGTTAAAGATTGGAGTTCGTTAGCTTTAGCCTTCTATAGACGGTATTTTCCTCCTCAGCGAACCAATGCGCTGTGCCGCCAGATCACGAGTTTTACTCAATCTACTACTGAAGATTTGAGTGTAGCATGGGCCAGGTTCAAGAAGCTAGTTCGCTCAGTTCCGCATCACGGGTTTGAGCAATGGTTTTTGTGCAACCAATTTTACAATGGGTTGCTTTATAAGCAAAGAATGGTTCTGGATACTGCGGCACGAGGGAGATTCCAGGCTAATGTGGAGGATGATGAAGGGTGGCAACTTATTGAAAATATGGCCATCCATTCTGCTAGCTACAGTAATCCCAGAGCGGAGAAAAGGAGGGACACTGTTGTTGAAGAAGTTCATGTGGTAGAAACGGGGAATTTGGGTGAAATACACTAAGTTCAAGCTATTGAGATGGTTTGTGGTAGATGCGGTGATGAAGGACATGACCCTATTACTTGTTTGGCTGATTCAGCGAGGGTTCTTGCTTATAGGAAATTCAAGCAAGGGGGTTCTTTTTCCGAGTTATATGCCGAGTTAACTGCTGCAAAATCTCAACCACCCGTGGATGAAGGCAAGGTACTCATTACCCAAGCCGAATATGAAGATCTCAAGGCCACTATCAATGCACAAAAGCTTGAGCAACAATCTAGTGCGGATACCTTCCGGAAACTGCTCGACAGATGCAATTCGCTACTTCCGAACAATGACCCAGTCAATGCCATAAATCTGAGAAGTGGTCGTGCTTATGACGGTCTTGTACACGTTCCTGAAAGCACGCATACCGAGGTCGATGATGTCTCGGATGATCTAACTGAAGATCTACAGAGAAGTGATCGATCGACTGAGAATGCCATTCGATCGAAGGCTTTTGTTAAGGATCCTGCTCGATCGAGTGAATCCACTACTCGATCGAGTAGTTCAGCTGAAGAAGATCTTCGATCGAGTAATATACCTACTCGATTGAGTAAGCTGGTCGTAGAAGATCTTCGATCGAGTAGTCCTTCCATTCGATCGAAGGATGATGAGCAAGGAATCACTCGATCGAGTGCACAGAAGTCTCGATCGAGTGAATGTCAGACATCAGGCACGCAAATTGAGGTTGTGTGCGATGAAGTACCTTTCCCCGCTGCGAAGGTACCGAGTAAAGAGAAAAATGGGGACCCGTTTCCGATGGTCAGAATCCCATACCCAGGTCGTTTACGTGATTCAAAGACGGAGAAACAGTTTAGCAAATTTGTAGACATGGTTTAAAACATTCAGGTAACTGTGCCTTTTGCCGAGCTAATCACTCAAGTACCTCCTTACGCCAAATTTATGAAAGATATTGTTACGCGTAAGAAGGCTGGAGTGTAAACTACTATGACTTGTGAGTTTAAGGGAAGTTTAGCTAAGCTTATTCAGACTGAAAACAAACACAGACAGGAATGGGGGTTGTTTTAGAGAGAGTGGCTTATATCAACTGAAAATCAAAAGATATGACTTAGAGAAACTCCCCTACAGCATAGCACAATAGAAGGGACTCAAAGACTAGTTCAGAGACAGGTTTCAAGTGTTACAGCAAAGCACAAACACTCCAAACTTAGCCTCAACAGCAAGCAAGCTAATCACAGCAAAGCACAGATTTAACTTGACTCACCAAGCAAGACACTGATCAGACACCTTGTAGATGTATCAGGCTTGACTCAAACTACAGCTCTTAGCACAAGTTTGAAAGATTTGAGGGATTTCTCAAGGTTAAATTCATTCATAAAGTCTAACTAAAACAAACATACAAAGACCTCCTTATATAGGGAGGCTGATATCTTGTGAGCCATTGGATGTACAGATCATCCAAGGGCCAACTTAGGGTTCAAAATACTACTACTGACACTAATTAAGAGCCTCACAATAGGACGAGCTCAACAACTATAAAGTACAGACATAAGACACAAAAACAGACTGAACAAAAAGTAAATAAAGCAGTTTTGGAGTTTTCCTGAAATGGAAATCTGTTGTTCTTGTTGTCTTGCTGCTTTGCCTGGATGTTTTGCTCCTCCTTGGGACTCTCTACTCTTATTAGGACTTAGATAAAACCTGCCTTGGACGAGGACAAGTTGACTTAAACAAAAGGAAGCCACAATTTGACCTTGTACCTTCTCTGCCTTAATGTTCACTGGACTCTAGCTTGGGGTGTCTGTTTCATGAGTTTTTGCTAGACTTCAAAAGGGGTTGTCCTGGACAAACTTGTAGTTTAGTGGGTTGGCTTGATGGTAGGCCATGGTGGGGGTGGTTGGGATGCCCTGGTGTACCTCCTAGGTGTAGGGTTTGTTGATTGGTCTGCCTGGTCCTGAATGGCTTTGTTTCTGTCTTGTGTGGGTAATGTGGGTTGTGTTGGGGCTTGGCATGGGTTGCTGAGCCCTGGACTGTCTTCCTCACTGGCGTGACTTGGCCTGGCTTGATCTTGGCTTGTCATAGCTTGTTGTTTGGACCTTGTAACTCGAGCTTCCATCTGAGGGGTCCTTGGGGTTAGGCTTGTCTTGTTTGTGGCTTGATCATCAAGGCCCCTTGGGTGAGCTCGTGATGCAGCCTCCCCAAGCTGAAAAGGGCTTGACCTCAAGCCTATGTCTTCCTCTCCCTCAGAGTCTTCATAGAAGGGACTAAGATCTCCAACATTGAATGTCCCATGGACTGCATACTCTCCTGGTAGATCAATTCTGTAGGCATTAGGTTCTATTTTCTCTATGACTTGAAAAGGACCATCTGCTCTTGGCTCTAGCTTATTCTTTCTCTTGGAAGGGAACCTTTCTTTTCTTAGGTTGATCCATACTAAATCTCCTGGTGCAAAGTCTTTCTTGGCTTTAGAAACCTTGGCATTTTTCTTGTATAGATCATTAGTTTTGTCAATTTGTTTTCTGACTGACTCATGGAGTTTTAGCATTTGTTCTACCCTCTTCTGGGCATCATAGTGGAGCTCTGACCTGCACACATTAGACAAACTCAAAGGCATTAAGGGGTTAGTACCATAGACCACTTCAAAGGGGGAGTGGCCTGTGGCTGCTGATGGGGCTCTATTGAAAGAGAACTCTGCTTGAGCCAGCTTTAAGTCCCAATCCTTGAGGGATTTGCTGACTATACACCTCAAGATCCTTCCCAAGGTCTTGTTGGTCACCTCAGTTTGCCCATCTGTTTGAGGGTGATGGGAGGTGCTGAACAATAACCTGGTATTAAGTAGTTTCCACAATGTCCTCCAGAAATGGCTCATAAACTTTGTGTCTCTGTCAGATACAATAGTCCTTGGAACTCCATGTAACCTCACCACCTCATCAACATATAGCTCTGCCACACTCACAGCATCTTCAGTCTTTCTACAGGCAATGAAATGTGTCATCTTGCTGAACCTATCCACAACCACCATGATAGAATCTTTCCCTCTTGCTGTCCTAGGCAATGCTACTATGAAATCCATACTTACATCTTCCCAAGGCCTACATGGGACTGGTAGGGGAGTGTAAGGTCCTGCTTGAAAAGAACTCTTGGCCTTTTGACAAACTCCACACCTTCTGAGTACTATTTGGACTTCTCCCATCATCTTAGGCCAGTAAAACTGATCTTGCAGTATGTCCACAGTCTTTTGAACTCCAAAGTGTCTTCCAAGGCCACTTCCATGCACTTCCTTGATCAATAGACTCCTATAAGACCCTCTGGGAACACAGAGCTTGTTTCCCTTGAACATGAATCCATTTTGTAGAGTGTAGGGTGAATCAATGGTCTTTGTACCCTCTTTCTGTGCTAACCAATCTTCTGCAAAGTCTGAATCTTCTTGATACATGTCCTTCATGAACTCAAAGCCAAGAACCCTTTGCTCCATGGTTGATAGCAGAGTGTACCTCCTAGACAAAGCATCAGCCACCACATTTTGTTTTCCCTCTTTGTATTTGCTAGAAAAGGTGAATGACTGGAGGAACTCCACCCACTTAGCATGCCTATGACTGAGCTTATGCTGGCCTCCTATGTACTTCAATGCCTCATGATCATAGTGTAAGACAAAAGGCTTGGGCTTCAGGTAATGACTCCAATGCCTTAGAGCTCTGACAAGAGCATAGAACTCTTTATCATATGTAGAATAGTTCAGCTTGGCACCACTTAGCTTTTCACTAAAGTAGGCTACAAGTTTCTTCTCTTGGATGAGGACAGCTCTAATTCCCACTCCACTTGCATCACATTCAACCTCAAATAGGCAATCAAAGTTTGGCAACCTGAGGATAGGTGCACTGCACAAGAGCTTCTTCATGTGTTTGAAAGCCTGCAAGGCATTCTCAGTCCAAGTGAACTCTCCTCTCTTCATACATTCAGTGAGGGGTGCTGCAATAGTGCTAAAGTTTTTAATGAACCTCCTATAGAAAGAGGCTAGGCCATGAAACCCTCTCACTTCTGTAATATTCTTAGGGATAGGCCAAGACTGAACTGCAATGATCTTGTCTTGATCAACTGAAATGCCTCTACCAGACACCACATATCCTAGAAACTTGACTTCCTCAGTCATAAAGGTGCATTTCTCAAGCTTCCCAAAGAGCTTACTCTCCTTAAGTATTTCAAACACAGCCTCAAGATGCCTCAAATGATCATCCTTGCTCTTGCTGTAGATGAGGATATCATCAAAGTATACCACCACAAATCTCCCTAGGCAAGGCCTAAGCACTTATGTCATTAATCTCATGAAGGTACTTGGGGCATTTGACAGGCCAAAGGGCATGACAAGCCACTCATAAAGGCCATGCTTTGTTTTGAAGGCTGTCTTCCACTCATCTCCTTCCCTGATCCTCAATTGATGGTAACCTTGCCTCAAATCAATCTTAGAAAAGAACCTTGAGCCACTCAGCTCATCCAACATGTCATCAAGCCTAGGTATAGGGAACCTATACTTGACTGTGATGTTGTTGATAGCCCGGCTATCTATGCACATCCTCCAAGTCCCATCCTTCTTAGGAACCAACAATGCAGGCACAACACATGGACTTAAAGATTCCCTAACAAACCCTTTACTCATCAACTCTCCAACTTGTTTCTGCAGCTCTTGTGTAGCCTTGGGATCACACCTATATGCTGGTCTATTAGGTAGTACAAACCCTGGCACAAGGTCTATTTGGTGTTCAATCCCTCTCAAAGGGGGTAAGCCATCAGGAAGTTCCTCTGGAAACACTTCCTTGAACTGATCAATGAGGGGCTTAACTTCTGCAGGGATTACCTTAGACTCCTCTTCCTGAACTTCTTTTGATAGCAGCATTAATATAGGTTGTTCTTCACTACACTCTTTGACCATTACTGACTCAGACAGAAACAAAACTCCACTAAAGTCTTCAGCCATACTTGGACTCCCATAGCTCTTCTGATGTGGTGGCAAGGGGGCTAATGTCACCTTCCTGCTCCCATGCTTGAAGGAATAGGTGTTGCTTCTTCCTTGGTGTATGGAACTTTTATCAAACTCCCATGGCCTTCCTAATAACAAGTGACAGACATCCATTGGAACCACATCACACAATACCTCATCTTTGTACACACTTCCAATGGAGAATGGGACCATACATTGCTTATCCACCTTAACCTCTGCTCCCTTACTCAGCCATCTCAACTTATAGGGGTGAGGGTGATCTTGAGTGCTCAACTTCAGCTTATCAACCATAGTAACAGAAGCCACATTGGTACAACTACCTCCATCTATAATAAGGTTACAAACCCGCCCTTGTATGGTACATCTGCTCCTGAAAATGAGGGACCTTTGATCCTCCTCCAAAGGTATCTGTTGTGAATGCATTACTCTCCATAGGACCAAGCTGTGGCCTGTGTCAGGGAGTGCCACTATTGCTTCCTGACTAGACTCTTCTTCCTCACTCATCACTTCTTCAACCTCAGGCTCATCCCTTTCATACTCAACTAGACCTTCTTTCTCCCAAGCCTCAACCTCCATTATAGTTAAGGTCTTCTTTGAAGGGCAATCCTTCCTGAAATGTCCATAGCCCTGACATTGGAAACACCTAATTTTGTTCTCTGTCATGGAAGTGCTTGGCTTTTGACCCATGATGCCCTTTCCCTTGTCTAAGGCAGGTGAGGGTGCTGTCTTAGGGGTATCCATGGTTCTCATCCCACTGTAAGGCCTGGTTTAAAAAGGCCTAACAGGTTTTGGTGTAATAGGCTTAGTCTTCCCTATCTTTTCAATTCTCATAGATAAGTTGACAACATCATCAAATGACCACAGAGGTTGCATCCTAACCTTGTTGGCACTGCTCTTATCTAACCCTCTAAGTACCTAGCAATCCTTTGCTCAGGTTTCTCATTTATATCACACTGCAAGGTGAGTTGTTCAAACTCTCTCAGATAAGATTCAACAGGTTTGTCTCCTTGTTTCAATTTAGACAACTTGATAAACAGATCCTGGGTGTAATCCTTAGCAACAAACTTGTCTAACATTTTCTTTTTCAGTTTAGTCCAAGACTTGATGGGTTCTTTACCTTCCCTAGCCCTTAACCCTTTCATGGTTTCATACCAAAGGGAAGCATACCCTTTCAGTTTAAGGATGGCTACTTTAAAAGACTTAGAATCATTATATCCTTTGTACTCCAAGATCCTTTCTACTTCTCTTAACCATTCTAACAAATCATCAGGATTAAGACTACCAGAAAACTCAGGGATATCTACCTTAAGATGCTTGTCTATGTGCCTGTGGATGGAAGCCCTGCTCCTTGTTGAGTCATCTGAGTCTGGATACTCTTCATCATCAGGTGGCCTTCCTCTGCCTCCTCCTTGGCCTCTTCCACGTCCTCTGCCTCTTCCTCCAGCAAGCAAATGGTTGCCTATTACCTGGTCCAGGGTTCTGGTTAGGGTGGTTACAATCCCAGCCAGATCCTCCATCCTTGCTTCTACTCCTGCCAGTCTCTCTTCACTCATTGGGCTATTTTTGTGTTTTTAAATGTAGTTAGGGAAAATGAACTCACTAAGACTCTCAACCAAAGCTATGATAACCAATTTGGAGTGTAAACTACTATGACTTGTGAGTTTAAGGGAAGTTTAGCTAAGCTTATTCAGACTGAAAACAAACACAGACAGGAATGAGGGTTGTTTTAGAGAGAGTGGCTTATATCAACTGAAAATCAAAAGATATGACTTAGAGAAACTCCCCTACAACATAGCACAAGAGAAGGGACTCAAAGACTAGTTCAGAGACAGGTTTCAAGTGTTACAGCAAAGCACAAACACTCCAAACTTAGCCTCAACAGCAAGCAACCTAATCACAGCAAAGCACAGATTTAACTTGACTCACAAAGCAAGACACTGATCAGACACCTTGTAGATGTATCAGGCTTGACTCAAACTACAGCTCTTAGCACAAGTTTGAAATATTTGAGGGATTTCTCAAAGTTAAATTCATTCATAAAGTCTAACTGAAACAAACATACAAAGACCTCCTTATATAGGGAGGCTGATATCTTGTGAGCCATTGGATGTACAGATCATCCAAGGGCCAACTTAGGATTCAAACTACTACTACTGACACTAATTAAGAGCCTCACAATAGGACGAGCTCAACAACTATAAAGTACATACACAAGACACAAAAACAGACTGAACAAAAAGCAAATAAAGCAGTTTTGGAGTTTTCCTGAAATGGAAATCTGTTGTTCTTGTTGTCTTGCTGCTTTGCCTGGATGTTTTGCTCCTCCTTGGGACTCTCTACTCTTATTAGGACTTAGATAAAACCTGCCTTGGACGAGGACAAGTTGACTTAAACAAAAGGAAGCCACAATCTGACCTTGTACCTTCTCTGCCTTAATGTTTACTGGACTCTAGCTTGGGGTGTTTGTTTCATGAGTTTTTGCTAGACTTCAAAAGGGGTTGTCCTGGACAAACTTGTAGTTTAGTGGGTTGGCTTGATGGTAGGCCATGGTGGGGGTGGTTGGGATGCCCTGGTGTACCTCCTAGGTGTAGTGTTTGTTGATTGGTCTGCCTGGTCCTGAATGGCTTTGTTTCTGTATTGTGTGGGTAATGTGGGTTGTGTTGGGGCTTGGCATGGGTTGCTGAGCCCTGGACTGTCTTCCTCACTGGCGTGGCTTGTCTTGGCTTGATCTTGGCTTGTCATAGCTTGTTGTTTGGACCTTGTAACTCGAGCTTCCATCTGAGGGGTCCTTGGGGTTAGGCTTGTCTTGTTTGTGGCTTGATCATCAAGGCCCCTTGGGTGAGCTCCTGCTGCAAAGGCACTTGAGAGTTTCGCTACTGTCGCTTTTATGGAAGAGTCTAGTAGTTTAATTCTGAATAAGTCTCCCCCTAAACTTAAGGATCCGGGTAGTTTCTCTATTACTTGTGTTATAGGAGATGTCGTGATAGATAAGGCACTATGTGATCTTGGAGCTAGTGTAAGTGTCATGCCTTATTCTATCTGTTGAAAGCTTAACATGGGTTGTCTGAAGACGACCAATATCACCCTGCAGATGGCTGATAGATCTGTTAGAAGACCCTTAGGTGTCGTAGAAGATGTGCCTGTTAAGGTAGGCAAGTTTTTTATTCCGGTTGACTTCATTGTCTTAGACATTGCTGAGGATACCCGTACCCAAATTATTTTGGGTCGGCCGTTTTTGTGTACAGCTGGGGCCATTATAGATGTTAAACACGGGCGTTTAACTCTAGCCGTAGGGGATGATACAGTTTCGTTCAGTTTACCTGACACTTTATTTAGACCAATGATAGAGGATGCCTGCTTTTCTGTTGATATCATTGATGAGTTCACTTATGAGTTTTGGCCGGATTCCTTGATAAAGGATCCGTTGGAATCTTTAACATTGTTAGATGAGTGTGCAGATTATTTTGATAACAATGACGGTGTGCTGAAATTGCTTAGAGATACTGCCGATGAGGAAGAATTGACTGACGCAGAGGAAGAACAGGTGGGACACCTGGGTCATGTGTAACACCCGGAAATGTACCCTATTTTTCTAGTAGAAATATTTTACGAAATCGTTTCAGTAATTTTAAGTTTTAATTTATAATTTTAAGTTCCGAGTCGAATTTAGAATTTCCGAGTTCGTATTTGGAATTTCTGCGAGATTTCATGAAAATCCCGTCTTAAGTCGAGTTTGACTTTTCTTGACTTTTGAGTCGGGTTTGACTTTCTTGACTTTGAAACCGTCTTTGACTTTTTCCTTCATAACACAACACACTCCCTCCTTAACCTAATATTCATTCAACACAAAATCAAACCAAGCTTTCTTCCTCTCTAAGAAAACCCAATTATTTCCCTCTTTGAATATCGATCTTTGATTCGTCGTAACTTCTTCGTTACTTGATAGAATTTACGTAAGTTTATCTTATTCTTCTTCCCGTACCTTCCTCTATCCGTATTGATATTAAAATCATCGTCTTTCTCGCTTTTCAAGCTTTCCGTCTTTCTCAAGATGAACTTTATTCATCTTTTTACGATCTATTTGTAGGTGGCGACCTCCAAGATCCCGACAAAGACTATTTCCTTATAGAAGAGGAGCTTGACGACTAGAAGAGACGCTCAAAGGTAACGGTGAAGGGTTACTCGGTATCACTTACGTGTTTTACATGTTTATATGCTAGGAATCGTATTTAGAATACGACTAGGAAGATTAGGATTCATGCTATGATTAGTAAATGATGTTATATGATGAATATTGATGATATATATTGATTGTTGATGATTATTAGAAGTATATATAAGTTTTGGATTGAATTGGTTAAGCTTTGGAAGCTCACGGATGAAGGGGTATTCCCAGCCGGTCGACCGGCCGCCGGTCTGACCACCGGCTGAGAACACTCCAGTAACTCATTTGGAAACTTTGTTTTTGCATGAAGAGGTGCTCCAGGCCGGCCCACCGGCCACCGGTCAACCCACCGGCCTGGAACACATCAGTAGTGAAGTTTTGAGTTTTGGTGTGATTGTCTGTGCCGGTCGACCGGCCGCCGGTCTACCGACCGGCCCAGACCTCTTTTCTCTGTTTTTGGGTTTTGCCTTGTGTTCTGAGCCGGCCCACCGGCCACCGGTCCCCTGCCCGGCCTGGAACACGGCTGTGTTGTTTTTCTTTAACTTATAAAACTCGTAATTTATAATAGTTCGCATGATCCGTTTACCGTATAATTTTACTTAATGTCTTATAATATTCATGTTTTGGATATATGATATCTCTTTCGCATGTATCACATGTTTTGTGACGGTTTTCGATATGTCCCCACTTTGAGTCGGTTTTTACAAATGAGTCGGTTTGAGCACTATTTTGTATTGTGCTTTGTATTCTCATTCCCTTGGCTACCTTCCCGTTCGTAAGGCTGGAATGTCGGAACGGAGAGGTATCCTACTGCTTAACTGCATGTGTTAGTGGGCATACGACGACGTTGTTGGGAGTTGAACGCTATGCGTTGATCGACCCGGCCGTCAAATGTTGTGTACTTGCGAGGTGGTGTTATTTGCATGTAGCGTACCGCATGTTATGAGGCTTGAGCGTTTTCCGCCTTCTTTCGTGAATTGATCTACCGAGAATGTGGGTACTCGGCGTTTTCTTTGTAAGACCGAGGTCTTGGGTGCGAAACGTGATCGCATATTGAATCGGAAATGTGATTCCGAGAATCTGGCCAGGTTTAGATTAGGAGCCTTATCGTTTCCTACCAGGAGCAAATGTGTCTACATAGGCGAATGTAAGCATCGCGTATGAGTTCAGGGAAATGTGATCCCGTGGATGCCTGTTAATCATACTTGCCATGTACAAGATGCTAGTGCGTTTCATTTACCGTGAGAGATGTCGTCTGTGTCGTCGTTCTTTGAATGCGTGATTTCATGATATTATTCATGGTCATTGCATGATTGGACACCGTCAATGTCTTGGTTCGTGAATGGATGATAATATGTTGGATTTACGTGATCATCGCATGACTTGACTTGGTTTGTCTGTCGAGTCTCAATCTTATCAATCTTATACCGCTAACGGTGAGATGCAAGCCCTAGTGAGCGTATTCGGTTGCCTAAGAGTGTCTTCCCCGAGTCTTTGAATAACATGATGGTTTCGGATTTGATTTCCATATGATCTTATCATTATATATTGGATTGCCTATCTATTCTTATCGTAACTGACATGGATATCTATATATGCATGACTTTACTTTCGTATTTTCTTATATGTACGTTTGATGTGATATGGCTGGGAGAACCCGGAGTTACTCCCCACTGACTGTGGCATTCATGTTTTTCATGGATGAACAGGTTGCTTGCTATGGATGACTTTTTGGATACGATAATTTGGGGTTCGGGTGTGAGCTAGCGGGCGTTGTCCCTGGAAGTTCACCTCTAGACGATAGTAGCTAGTTTTGGTTAAACACTTGTTCTTTGCTAACATTTTAAGAGACCCCATCTCTTTGTTGTATATTCAGTACTTAGTTTGTAACATTTTGACACACCTCGTGTTATATATATCTTGCATGTTTAAAGGTTTTTAAAATACCGTATTTCCGCATATTATTTCACATGCTTGTATGTTTTATATTTCCGCATTCGCGAGGGTTGTCACATCATGCCTTGTGTTCCGTCGAGGTAAAGGTTCCCGAGCGTAAGCCTCTTCCAACTCACCTTAAGTATGCCTTTCTTGATAATACTGAGCAATTTCCAGTTATTGTTAGTTCCAAACTGACAGAGGAGCAGCTAACCGCTTTGTTGGCTGTACTTAAGAGGAGCAGGAAAGCAATGGGTTATTCACTGGATGACATCAAGGGCATCAGCCCTGATGTCTGTATGCACATGATTGAGCAGGAAGAAGGTCACAAACCTTGCAGACAGGGTCAGCGGAAGCTGAACCCGAAGATGGAGGAGGTTGTGATGACCGAGGTGATGAAACTACTCGATGCAGGTATTATTTATTCAGTTGGTCACTCCAAATGGGTAAGCCCAGTTCAGGTCGTACCCAAGAAAGGAGGTACTACAGTTGTTAAAAATGAAAAGAATGAATTAATACCTACTCGACTAGTAACTGGGTGGCGGATGTGTATAGACTATAGGCAGTTAAATGCCGCCACCAAGAAAGATCATTTCCCCCTTCCTTTCATTGATCAGATGATAGAAAGGTTAGCTTCTCATGAGTTTTTCTGTTATCTGGATGGGTACTCAGGGTTCTTTCAGATCCCTATTCATCCAGATGATCAGATCTGTAAATCAAAACCGTTCATAATCATGCACCTCTGAAAGGTGGCAGGGGCATTACACAAACCGAAAGGCATTCTACGATAAGCAAAAACACCTTTAGGACAAGTAAAAGTAGTCTTTTCCTGATCATCTGGATGAATAGGGATCTGAAAGAACCCTGAGTACCCATCACGACATCTCCTATAACACAAGTAATAGAGAAACTACCCAGATCCTTAAGTTTAGGGGGAGACTTATTCAGAATTAAACTACTAGACTCTTCCATAAAAGCGACAGTAGCGAAACTCTCAAGTGCCTTCTTACGCGTAACAATATCTTTCATAAATTTGGCGTAAGGAGGTACTTGAGTGATTAGCTCGGCAAAAGGCACCGTTACCTGAATGTTTTTAACAATGTCTACAAATTTGCTGAACTGTTTCTCCGTCTTTGAATCACGTAAACGACCTGGGTATGGGACTCTGACCATCGGAAACGGGTCCCCAATTTTCTCTTTACTCGGTACCTTCGCAGCAGGGAAAGGTACTTCATCGCACACAACCTCAATTTGCGTGCCTGATGTCTGACATTCACTCGATCGAGACTTCTGTGCACTCGATCGAGTGATTCCTTGCTCATCATCCTTCGATCGAATGGAAGGACTACTCGATCGAAGATCTTCTACGACCAGCTTACTCGATCGAGTAGGTATATTACTCGATCGAAGATCTTCTTCAGCTGAACTACTCGATCGAGTAGTGGATTCACTCGATCGAGCAGTATCCTTAACAAAAGCCTTCGATCGAATGGCATTCTCAGTCGATCGATCACTTCTTTGTACATCTTCAGTTAGTTCATCAGAGACATCATCGACCTCGGTATGCGTGCTTTCAGGAACGTGTACAGGACCGTCATAAGCACGACCACTTCTCAGATTTATGGCATTGACTGGGTCATTGTTCAGAAGTAGCGAATTGCATCTGTCGAGCAGTTTCCGGAAGGTATCCGCACTAGATTGTTGCTCAAGCTTTTGTGCATTGATAGTGGCCTTGAGATCTTCATATTCGGCTTGGGTAATGAGTACCTTGCCTTCATCCACGGGTGGTTGAGATTTTGCAGCAGTTAACTCGGCATATAACTCGGAAAAAGAACCCCCTTGCTTGAATTTCCTATAAGCAAGAACCCTCGCTGAATCAGCCAAACAAGTAATAGGGTCATGTCCTTCATCACCGCATCTACCACAAACCATCTCAATAGCTTGAACTTGGTGTATTTCACCCAAATTCCCCGTTTCTACCACATGAACTTCTTCAACAACAGTGTCCCTCCTTTTCTCCGCTCTGGGATTACTGTAGCTAGCAGAATGGATGGCCATATTTTCAATAAGTTGCCACCCTTCATCATCCTCCACATTAGCCTGGAATCTCCCTCGTGCCGCAGTATCCAGAACCATTCTTTGCTTATAAAGCAACCCATTGTAAAATTGGTTGCACAAAAACCATTGCTCAAACCTGTGATGCGGAACTGAGCGAACTAGCTTCTTGAACCTGGCCCATGCTACACTCAAATATTCAGTAGTAGATTGAGTAAAACTCGTGATCTGGCGGCACAGCGCATTGGTTCGCTGAGGAGGAAAATACCGTCTATAGAAGGCTAAAGCTAACGAACTCCAATCTTTAACACCAGCGGCCTTCTTATCTAAATCTCTCCACCAATCCTTAGCATCGCCAGTCAATGAAAAAGGAAAAAGGAATTCCTTTACCTTGTCTTGCGTAACACCAGCAACTACAGGAATGGCGGAACAATAGTCTGTAAATACCTCTACATGCCTAGCTGGATCTTCATCTACCATAAACCCGAATAAATTCCGCTCCACTAAACTATAGTAGGACGGATGTATTGTGAAGGTACCCTCATCAGCAAGAGGGAGAGTGGTTCCCTTAGGTAGAGTCTCAGCACTGGGCTCAGAATGACTAGCAATCTTAGGCATCTTGCAGAGAAATTACAGCAGCAGCAGGTTCAAATGGTCCTCTTTTAGGATTTATACCTGCAAATACTAAACAATAACTCAAATATGAGAACAGCCTCAAGGAATAAATTCCTCGAGACCAGAGACAAACTAAAGAAAGCTACAAAATTACACCGTCTCCCCGGCAACGGCGCCAAAATTTGATGTGGTCGTTATACACCAAAAATAAAACCTAAGTCTACTAACTAAGAAGATAGCGAAAGTAGGGTCGATCTCCACAGGGAGGAAACTAATTAACTGAAATCTAAATCTGCAAGTAACAATCTGGGGGGTTTTGAAATGGTTTTAACTAAACTAAATAAGATTAAAGGAAAGAGAAATAAAGGAAGAAATAAATATGAAATAAATCAGATAAAGAGGGAATATGCCAGGATTCGGTCTACTGCAGTATCGGCATCTACGGGTCAACTAAGTCAGTCAATCTATCAATGAGAAGGGCAATGATTTTCTCCTCTCGGTCTCAAACCACCCTAGGGATTTTCCTAATTAACTCTCGCCCTCTTAGGAGTCACCTATCAATTCTAAGCAAGCCTTCCCTTCCAATCTCTCGATCCAGGTCGGGGTTAACTACCTAGCCTAGTCTCCTGCGTGCACTCATTCGACTAAACGTCAATTAAATTGCTTAAACTGATTCTCATATTCAAGACTAACTATAATAATCTATCCTAACATGCCTCTACTACAGTTTCCCTCATCTCAACATACAAGAGAATTAGCTACTCATGCTATTAACGATGTTAATAAAGACGATTGAACATATGACGATAGACATAACAAAATCGCAATTAACAAGCATGAATAATAACAACACAGCAGTAATTAGGAAGAGTAAACAGTGATTAAGACAAAGGTTAAGAATAAAAGAAAGAAAAGAGGAAAGGAGTCTTAGCAAATCCGGCGTAAAGAACAAATCCCACGTCGATAAACCCGAATGCAAACCAAAGATAAAGTTCAGAAACTAATGGAAGATTAATGCTAATGATTCCGAACCCTAAGGGTTCTGAATCCTAATGATTCTGAATATCAAAACTGACGACAATAAGAGTCTTATATAAGCATAACACGACTCTAAACCCTAATTAAGCTATGGACTTAAGGCCCATGATGGATTCTACTCGATCGAGGGAAAATACCACTCGATCGAGGACTTTATTGGAGGAAATCACTCGATCGAGTAACAATTCTACTCGATCGAGCAACTTTTCAGCAGCAACCACTCGATCGAGCACAGGACAGCTCGATCGAGCAACTCTTCACTTCAACTCTCCTCGATCGACCAAATACATAGTCGATCGAGGTCTTTTGGCATGGCACATAGTGTTGGACATGGCTTTGGTCTTGATTATGAACGGTTTCGCGCTTTTCCATGCAAGTGCTTCTGTTTCGTTCCTTCCATTCTCCTAAATGCATGCAAAGTGGACTGTTTTGGCTCGGTTTCCGCTACTACACAGCTTGTACCTACAAAATGGTAATGAAAGTACAAAGTAGCCAAATAGGGGCATATGGTGACATAATATCACCTAAATGACATATAAATGCATGCATAAATGGGCTAGAAAGTCTATATAAAATACACGCATCACGCTCCATATAAATATCCACTCACATACACCAATAAACTACAATCTCATGCTAATAATCAATCAACTACAATCTACAACACTAACCCCCAATTTTTTAGGGCAAACAACATTAATTCTATCATCTATAATCATCTTTCCCAAATTCTACTTTATCAACAATAACCTAATCTCAAGATAATCATAATAATCCAATCTAAACAACATATAACAATCTAATAACATTAATCTCATCCTAATAATCAATTTAATCACTAATTATATACGAATTACTCAAACCTAACTTAATAAGATGATAAGATGAAATCACAAGATTAATGATGAAAATTACTTACAAAGATTTGGAAAAAGATATGGAAAGATCTATAAAAATGAATTCCACCACAAATCCAAGACAAGATTAAGGAGTAATTAGAGAGAAATTAGGGGTTAATTAAAAAGATATTAGAGTTTTGATGAGAGTTTATGTTACTAATGAAAAAATATTATGAAACAAGAGAGAGAAAAGCCTTTTATATTGAATGGGACCAACGTGGAAATAAAATAACAACTCTGCGATTTACGACTATTACGCGGTCGAGTAACACCTCACTCGACCGAGTAACACACACTTGACCAAGTGCATATAAACTCGACCGATTGCACAGAAACAGGGTTTCCCCAAACTGAGCCACTCGGCCGAGTGACCACCCACTCGACTGAGTCCAACCCACTCAACCGAGTAACACCACCATCCGACCGAGTGCCCTCATGACTCGACGACCTAGTAATACCTGAGGTATTACACCGAACCTCCTAAACGCCCAAAATACGAGTTAAAGACTACGCAAAATGTTATAAAAACACGGGTATTATAGTCTTCCCTTCTTAAAATGAACTTCGTCCCGAAGTTCGCGCATACCAGACACAACCATGTAACTACAAACAATCTTACTAGTAACCCGTCATAGTCCGCATTATGGCACATAACTAATTTAACAAAACTAATAACTCAAGTACTCAACGCAGTAACTCGAAAACAATAACTCAACTATCACAATAATAAGTCAAATATACTCAACATATGACTTAGTTCCCCTTGTTTCTACTAGCAATTTTTACATTTTACCCCCTAAAAAGAAGGTTATGATGTTACGTACGCGTAACCGAATTCATACATGCTCAAATTACTGCTTTGTTAAAACGCTTACAAACTACCATTTAACCAGGTAGGCAAATCTATGAAATTCTTACTAAAAACCCCAGTATATGATATAATCCAATCTATTTATATTTACATTATCTATATTTATACACTACGATACTAATAAAAAATTGATCTAAAACTATCATATTAGTGTCGCAAGTGCAACAAGTCAAGTGAACCAAATATGGTATATAAAGCTACTAGCAACACAAATTCTCATTTCAAACAGTAATTATCCGTCTTAAGCTTAACATATGTCAAATATATATACCAAATCAACCTATTTATTCCATATAAAATACCAAAAATTTTATCTTTATTACCACCATAAAGTAATATTTGACCAATTTTAAGTTTTAAACCAATAATACCCGTCATAAGTCGTATAGGTTGACTATATTTACGAAAGAATCACAAAAAAAAAAAGTCGTCTGATTTGACAGGCAACTAAACTAGCAGAAACATAAAATATGCAAAGGAAAGGGGTAGGTAGAACATTAGGATGAGGAATTGATCCATCTAACACTCAACTATGTCAATTGAAGTTACCTACCGCCTTTTGCATTCCTTGATATATAAAAAGTGGCATTTGCTGAAACTACCAAAACCCATTAATTGACTTGAATTCAATTCATTGCTACCTTTCTGGGTTTCCACGGGTAAACTTTGAAAATTTAGATAAGATTAATGTTGATAAATTGTTATGGTATTAACATCTGACTCATATTGTATTAGTAATTAGTTATTGTTGTTTGCAGTTTGCTGCGTGTGGATTGGGATTTGAGTGATCAGACGAGTGAGTGAAGATGGCACAAATATCAAACTCGAATGACCCTGTATGTTTAATGATTCTATCTTTCTATGCTTGTTTGCCTATTAACTGATCAGTAAGTCTAATTGAAGACGGGCCAAATGTCATCAGTTCAACGACAACTGTAACCAGTAACATTTCCCAAGCTAGTTTGTCACATGGTTACTTTTGTCGTTAAACTGGTGACATTTGACCCGTTTTCAGCTGAAGATTCCGTTTTCAACGAGAGTTTGTGTAACTGCATCGCTAAATAGCCTGTCTGATTATAATTTATAAGATAGACGGAGTACATTGCAATTACTGGAGAGTACCGAGTAGTGTATTATACCACATTCACATTGTCTCTATTTCCCTTTTGCTTCTGCCAGTAACACTCTTGTACGCCCTACATTCACCTTGTAGTACCCCTCATTCGCTGCCACAAGCATTACAAGGCCGTTTGTATCCCATACAACCCCTCTTTTTTCTTAATTTGCGCATTCCAAATTAATTGGACCATTTCTGTATCTAGTCTAGTAAAATATACACTCAACATTTCTATGCTACTCCCTCCGTCTCGGTCATTTGTTTCCCATTTTTATTTTAGCTTGTCTCATTCATTTGTTTACTTTCTATATTAGGAAGTTTTTCTACGAGTAATTTGATCTCTCAATGGTTGTCCACTTGTCATCCACTAAGTACAATTGACAAATGGTCCCCTACTCATTCTTTGGTCATCCCTAGTTAAGTAACATACTGACAGCTGACTAGGTAATGTGGTACATGAAGATTCCATAAGTGAAGGGGGGGTGATTATGATAATTTCCTGCTAAATCTTATATATGAGCTCTACCTAAAAAGGGACAATATAAATAGGATGATGGAAAAACTAGATGGTAGATACACTGGGTCTCCAAGGAAACTGATATCACGGTAGATTAGACTTTAGAGCATCGCATATATTTGTTCTTTTGTACAATAATGCTTAACACTGCATTCGAATAATAGAGCGTGTTTCTAGTACTCTATTTGAATGGTACATGTATCTATGTGACTGACTATGTGAACAATAGTAACGCTACTTCTTAACTCAATTTCAGGCAGTTCTAGGAGAGGAGACAGGCCATGTGAGGTTACTCACACTTAATAAGCCTCACCAGCTCAATGTCATCTCCCCAGAAACGGTCACTTTTTCTTTTATAATAACTTACTTCCTTTTCTCTTTATTTCCAACGCACTGGAACTGAGATAGCTTTATACTTTGTTCAGGTCAGGCTGTTGGCAGGATATTTGGAAAACTGGGAGAAGGATGATAATGTTCAGCTCATACTATTAAAGGTACCATTGCATCCCTTTACAACCATTTTTTATTTATATTATATAGTTTGGACAGTTATTTGCGCGAGTCGGTTGGCAATTAGCCTATATAATCTATCGTAAGATAATATGATGTATTTAGTCTTTGATAGTCTTAATGAATGATATTCAATGCCATCTGTTCATTGCCTGTCCTATACCGTGATAACTTAAATTTCCAATCTTGACTGTTACCATTATATCTTGCGTAGGGAGCAGGCCGTGCATATTCAGCTGGAGGAGATTTGCGGGTGTTCTACGAGGGCAAAAAATCAAGTACAGAATAGTGTTTTGACTTAAACAAATGAGTGCATATTCATCCTTGATTAACTTGTTCTAATGAAAGTCGGTCCATTGCCACATTTTTTTCCTGTTCGCAGAGGACTCCTGCCTGGAAGTTGTTTACAGTTTTTATTGGCTTTGCTATCACATCCACTCCTTCAAGAAAACACAGGTAGTACTGCTCTTAAAGTCGTTAAACAATTGAAATGCCATTAACTTTGTACTTCTTTAACATTCTAAATCAATTATTGTTATTTCTAACCAGGTTGCTCTTGTTAATGGGATTGCCATGGGTGGAGGTGCAGCATTGATGGTTCCTATGAACTTCTCCGTCGTGACAGAGAAGATGGTGGGTTACTTTATAACTAGTGACCTCATCCTCAACATGTTTGTTAAATAGCTCTCAACATTATAAGATTTCAGGTCAATATTCTAGTTGCTAATCTGTGAACTTTCAAAAGGTTTTTGCCACTCCTGAAGCTGGTATTGGATTTCACACTGACTGCGGCTTTTCCTACATACACTCTCGATTGCCTGGTTACTTGGGTGAGTAAGAATCTCACTCTTTTTTTCCCTCACCAAAGCTTCTGTTGTTTACTTAGCTTGGAACTTTGGAAGATTTGGGCTTCACAGAGTTTCCTAACTTCCTTTCCCTCTGTTTCCTGGCATATCTTCAAAATACTGTTGACTTCCTTGTAGGCGAGTATTTGGCTTTAACTGGGGCAAGATTAAATGGCAAGGAATTGGTTGCACTCGGATTGGCTACCCATTTTGTGCCTTCGGAGGTAAGGTCGTGCTATAATTTGAAGTGTTTATTGAAAGTAGGATTGTATTTGTAACCTCAGAAGGAACGCATTTTCTTTAAACATCTGAGAGTCAAGGACTTAAGATGTCATTTTTAGTCATCTCTCACTTCTTTCTGACAGCACTTGAGGAATCAGGACCTTGAAAATTTGTCGTTTTAATCCTTATCTCTTAAATTGTTTACCGAAGAATGACTTTTTCGTGTTGATGTTTATGAATCAGAAATTGTCTGAACTAGAAAAGCAATTGGTCAGCTTTAACAAGGGTGACAAAGATCAGGTCAAGTCATTGATTGAACAAGTCTCTTCCGAAGCTCAAATTGATGCTGATAGTATTCTGAACAAGTAAGACACTTGACACGTAGTTTCATGCTGCTTAACCAAATACCAATACTTACGATAACCTTTTAGGCAAGTGGTCATCGACGAATGCTTTTCGAAAGATTCAGTAGAAGAGATCTTACAAGCATTTGTAAGTTTCTACTCCGTATTAAATAGGACTGCACTTTAAAAGTAGCTTCATTCCTTTTGACTTTTGTTGATTTATTTTCATGAACTCAAAAATAAAATTATATTTGTCAAAATTATACAATTCAGGAAGCTGCATCAACGAGAGAAGGGAACGCATGGATGGCCTCAGTTCTTAAGGGATTGAAAAAATCATCTCCTACGGGATTAAAAATCACGCTTAGATCGGTAATAAATCTGTCTCGATTAAAATCACCCCTTCACATTTCTCCATTTTCTCCTCCTTTACAACTCCTGCACCCTAGAAGCTGCTTTCAATCTTACGTGCTTACAGATTCTCAAATTAACCTGTTGAGTATCAATGGAACTTGCTTCGTGATGTTTTTGTTATCCGTGTGATTTTCGAACAATGAACGCTTCTTTAGCTTGAAAGTATCAAACTTATGTCGATACGAGTAAGATAATTAACTATGTGGTACAAGGAAGGGAATGTCTAGTTTAACTAGAAGTCCGGAGTTTAATTATCAGCAAATGCAGCAGTGGTAAAACCCACGAGAAGAGCTTTGCCTCCATTGTGGTCCTGCCAGCCTCAAATCTGGACCAAACCAGATGGTGCAAACACTATATTACACCTGCCAGGGCAAAGTCTTTTAACTTTAATAATGAAAAGCTGAATTGCAGTGTTACGCAATAGTCTCTTAATTTTAATGTTGCCTTCACCCTTTATTTCGCCCATTCATTGTCCCCTGTGCATTTTCTCAGGTACGTGAAGCAAGGAGCCAAACCTTGGCTGAATGCCTCAAAAGAGAATTTAGACTGACAATCAACATTCTAAGAAGCATGATCTCTGATGATGTTTATGAGGTAACAGTTTTTTTTTCTGGTATAACTACCTTATGGCAAGCATTTACTTATTTTCTTCGATCTCCAGGGTATTAGAGCTCTCACCATCGACAAGGATAACTCTCCAAAGGTGTGATTTCTCACACAACAAGCTTCTATACTGTCGCTACTCATTTAAGCCATCTAGGAGCTCTAATCTTTGGATGTGTTGTGCATTTCTGTTTATAGTGTCACTAAGTTATAAGATGCATGTTAAATGTAGTGGGACCCACCAAGTCTTGACAAAGTAGATGATAAGGACTTGGACAAAGTGTTTTCGCCGTATGATGCTCATCTGGAACTTCAGATTCCAGAGACCGAAGAATGCAGGTTAGTATTAGCGGGGTTTTGTCCTCCCAGAATCACTCTCATTTTTCATTCTAAGTTTCTAAACTGCTGTCAGATTTAGCGTTTCTACCAGCTTTGTTTCTTTTGCTTGACGAGAAATTGTCAACGAAATTTCGTGCAGGTGGGATGGAAAGTATGAGAAATCAGCTTATTCGACATCAAAATAAATGAAAGGAAAGTACTCGGCCGTATATGTTGGGGTAATGGTTAGAGTCTGCGTGCTCAGAACAGCAGGCTTGTAACTGTAGTAACTGTACTTAATTTGTACTTGCTACAGTTGCAATACTAGCAAATTCTTGGGCGCTATTCATAGTGAGAAGAGAATGTATAGAATTTGCTTTTTGGGCCCTATTCATAGTGCCCATGGATTTTTATGAATACTAGCAATAAAGCACGTGTTAAGCACGTTATACCTTATTAAGTTAATTTTTTACAGTATTGTAAGATATCGAAGCATATCCTTAAATTTTCTCTAATAATCGCTTTGCGGATTCTCGCTATGATACGAAGTATATTATAATATCCTTGATTAAGTAACCTTTATTATAGATGACCACAATGTTATATGAGTAACCAGTTAAAAGCCTTTGATGTCAATTCAAAAATCAATATTTTTCTAAAACTGCCACTATCAAATTATGTTTTCTAATGCCGCCGCTCTTAAACATTTTTAAGTCACAAATTGTCATTTGATGACCTTTCAACCAATTATAGTAAGTTAACCCATGTCTTACCCATATTTCAAAAGAAATTACTTACAATAAAACCTAAATAGCTATTTAAAATGCACAAATTCTTATTTCAGACGGACTAATTCCGTCTGAAAAATAAGACGGGATTATGTTGTCACTTTTTGATAAAATGTAACCACAGCTTATATCAACTTGTTTTCAATAGTGGTTATATCTAACTATAAAGTGGTTACAAAATCTCGTCTTATTGTTTCACACCAAAATGGTCCGTCTGAAGCAAAACCAACTGAAATGTTTAAAATGTAAATGATAAAATTGTAAACAAAAATCATAGAACAAAAGGTGACTTTTGTACTAAGCTTACAGTTGAATAACATAATATTTTTTTTTATTATATATAAGTAAAATTATTTCAAATTAGGCATAAAATATGTTGAAAGAATGAATCATTAAAATTTATTTTAGAGAAAGTTTGATTTTGTAAGCGTTAGTGCACTATTACATGACGTAGTGCTTGCCTAGGTTTGATAAGCGTGTTTAAATTTATAAACGTTAAGTTCAAATATAAAGAACTCAAGAATTTAGTTTGTGAGAAAACGGTATTACAATACAAGGTAGAGAATTCAAGTGGATACGAAACCTCACCCATGAGTTTAAACCACCGAGCTTTTATGGAGTAGTATACATGAAAACAAAAAAAAAGGTTTTAGAAAATCAAATAAGTTCAAAATATAATTCATATAAAATTTCCAATGTGTTGTAAAAAAATAGTACAAATGACAATTACCTAAAAATATTAAAAATACTAGGAGTATTGAATAATAATACCAAAATAACACTACAAATTCTAACAATACTAAAAATACTATAGAGTAATAATTAAGTTTGTATGTTAACTTGTAAACCTGCTATAGCAGGTTTCAAATAATACCATGACTTCGCTTTATCTTGATTCCAAGAATCACATCGGCTCCATCATGTCTTTCATATCAAAGCTCGATGACAAAAATCATTTACAAAGGTCAACTTGATTTTGGTTAGTACCAAACTTGCTATAGTAGGTTTCAAATAATACCATGACTCCGCTTTATCTCGATTCCAAGAATCACATCCGCCTCCCCTATCTCTTTCATATCAAAGCTCGATGATAACAATCATTTACAAAGGTCAACTTGATTTTGGTTAGTACCAAAGATCAACATATAATCTACATACAAGCAAATGAGTACACCATTACCGGCTTCATCAAACTTTGTATAAACACACTTGTCACATTGGTTAAGTGTAAAACCATTAGACAAGACAACCTCATCAAATTTTTGATACCATTGTTTAGGAGCTTGTTTAAGCCCACACAAATATTTAACAAGCTTACACACCTTATGCTCATTACCCGGCATAATGAATCCTTCTGGTTGCTTCATGTATATTTCCTCATACAAATCTCCGTTCAAGAATGTTGTCTTGACATCCATTTGATGGATCACTAGATTGTTAATTGCAGCCAAGACAATCAACAACCTAATGGTGGAGATTCTTGCAACCGGTGCATAAGTATCGAAATAATCAATACCTTCCTTTTGCCTAAACCCTTGGATGACCAACTGGGATTTATACTTGTCGATTGTACCATCGACTCTCATCTTTCTTTTGAAGATCCACTTGCAACCCAAAGGCTTGAAACCACGTGGAAGATCTGTAAGGATCCACGTGTTGTTACTCATAATGGAATTCATCTCATCATTTATGACATCTTTCCAAAATAATACATCTTGAGACTCCATAGCCTCCTTGTAGGTTCTAGGATCCTCATGCATCCACATTATAACAATAGAAATATTGGAATCCCACCACATCTCTTGTCCCTTCTACCAAAAAGGTTTGGAAGTCGGGTCCAAAAGACTTCTCTTTCCTAGCCCTTGTACTCCTACGAAGCACAATAGGCTCATCTTGAGAGGAAACATCTTTGTTTATCTCACTCCAACATTAGTAGGAGTTACATCCTTTGGCGGCCTTTTCATAGATGTAAACCGAGATTAATCAAAGATTGCATCTCTTGATTCAATCACGATATGAACCGCAACTGAATTATTAGGTTCAATGACATAAAACATTTTGGTAATAGTTGCATTTTTTGGATGTGTTTCTACGCAATTGTGGTTTAATGTGTAAGTGCCATGTTCGAGAATCGCATTCCGAGTTTGGGAAGTGACGTGGACATTCTTAAACTTATGTCTTGGACTAAATTCATGCCAAATAATGGGTTACTAAGAGCTAAAATATTGTGGATTAAAGACAAGCCAAGGCCCATAGATGAAGGTCAAAGCACGGAAGTAAGTA
Organism: Heliosperma pusillum; assembly: GCA_022085475.1. Taxonomy (NCBI): domain Eukaryota; kingdom Viridiplantae; phylum Streptophyta; class Magnoliopsida; order Caryophyllales; family Caryophyllaceae; genus Heliosperma; species Heliosperma pusillum. The sequence goes on along the minus strand of JAIUZE010008227.1, from coordinate 15,137 downwards.
AAGAAAAGGAAGCGTCGCACAAGCGAGCCGCTGGGTGCGGCAAAAAGGGTTGTTTCAAAAGCCGCGGGGCGCGGGTTAGTATAGGATCCCGACGACTCTTCTAAATCTTCTTTAATTCGGCAATTATGCTCACACTTGTAGATACCTCAGTTCTACACCTTCGGCCAACCACCCACTGATGATTGGGCCGCATGTTTGGTACGCGAAACGATTTATGACAATTTTAAGATTATCGTCAAGTGATAGCTCAAACACTTGTGTCTACCCCTTGGTCGTCATATACGCGCCGGTACGGTCGTTTTGACAGTCATTAGGGTTCATTTGGAGTCCGGGTCGAAAACCGCTTCATTTTCTAGAAACCGTTTTAAAATGCCGAGTCGGAACGCTCTAGAATATTCTGGATATTTATTAAATCTTCAAATTCTATATTTTTGGGTAAAATATATCTCGTATCTTTTCAAAAGGAAGTATAGATCTACCGCAATTCCATAATAGAAACGTGGAAATCTTTCTTCCGTAGGAGGATACCTTTGGGGAAATAACGCAGCAGGTGCTGCGTTCCTTTGCAAGATTGCAGCTCCTGCTGCGCCCCTTCTCCAGCCTGTTTTCTCCGTTTCCAGAATATTTTCGTGATTTCTTTCCAAAGTTTGAGTTATTCCAAAACTCTTCATATTTTCTAGTATAAAAGGAGACCTCCGATCTCACTTTTTGGCACGCGAGTGTTCCGCCATTCTCTTCTCTCTTAGCATTCTAGACTTTGCTCTAAGCTTTTGACACCTACGTGCTTGATCAATCGACCACGTAATCTCATATCATTCTAGGTACCTATCATGTTGCATGACCGACCAACTTGACCACTACACAATCAACTAATTCAATGAATCAATATAAATCCTCTAACGAAGACACTTTCTACGTACATTCGAGTCGAGCAATCACTAAACGCCAACTTAGTTAATCTCGTTTCGTCAAACATGTAAGTCTGAGGGTGTAAATCCCATCTTTTTATTTGAATTTATTTTTTCCGCTCAATTAATGTAAGATTCACATAAGAAGTAAGTTCAAAACCGATTTCTAAAACAAAACCTTTTTACAAAACCTTTTTAGTAGACAACAGACGTCGAGAAGAAATAAAGTAGCAGCTGCGCCTCCTAGAAGGATCGCAGCGCATGATGCGCCTTTTCCAGAGGCTGCCATGCTCCTGCTCTTCTTCTTCTTCTTCTTCTTCTTCTTCCTCTGGTTCATGCGATTTTATTCTTTTTTGTTTTCTTATTTCCTTTTCTTCGTACATAGGCCATATTTCAATATAATCTTTCATATAAACCGTTTTGTTGACGACCTAAATTCCTAATAATTCGATATTAGCGGGTTTTTCGTCTTTAAATCAAATTTGAGTCTTGGAAATTTGATTTGTTCATATCAAGTCTCTGGAAACCATTATTGATACAAATTATAGAGTAATTAATATGTTAAACCACTTCTACTCGAGTTATAGGTCAATAATCAATCGTAAATATACAAAGAAATGTTAACTACTCGCGATTCTGACTTCACAGTCAGAATTAATGTCAAGAACAGACGCAATGAGCCCTGCGCCTCTTCCAGAGGACGCAGTTGTTGCTCCGCCTGTTCTGGGTTGACTTATGTTCTTGAACTTCCGTTCTCGCTTTGACGTAGCTTTAATTACGTAATTAACTAACTATTAGTCGTAGTATCGCTCCTAATCTGTCACTTTTAGTTTTCAAATCTTCTCTTTTTCTTTAAATCTCCGTTTCGAATATATTTCTGACGTGGATCCTGTGATTCTTTGTAATCCGTTGTAATCTTATTTAATCATTATAACTGTATGATTTTGCTTCTCTCTCATATGTAATTAATTCTAAATCCCCAATTTCGACATAATTGAGTGCTAATTACATGTTCACCGACATAGTCTAATTCACATGCTTGGATTAAAATGTTGGATGTGTTGGAGTAGGTGTCCTCCACAATAGTGCGCCACATATTGAATCTTATTAAGGAATATAATTGGGATATTTATTGACTATATATATGATTAGTCAGTTGATTAACGTAAATTAATAACGGTTGGCTGACTAGAGTTTGACGTTATTGTCGTTTGACGGCGGTGATCAACTGATCCCTTTCGGTCACACCTAAAGGATGAAATCCAAATAGTGACTAATTATTTGTATACGATACAGTTAATTAGTACATTACATATATTCGATATGTACGAGAGTTAATTGTTAGAAATTGAGTTAAGAACTCAAATTCGATTAAACTTATTTTTCAATTATACGATAATGGACTAATAAATTTATATCTTATTTTAATACGATTAAATAAGATTTAACTTAGTAATTAATCGTTAAATTACTAAATTAGTTGAGGTTTTGAGATAGAGGTAATTAGGTAATTATATTTACAAGGAGTTGTAAAATAAATTAACCAAGCATTGTGGGACCCATTATATATTGATATAATGGTAAAATATTACTTAAAATGTTAAGTACATATTATTTATTTAATTGAGTCATATAATTGTTATATGATCAAATTAACACTTAATGATACAAGATAATTAACCATATGATCAATAAGTATTTGTGAGACAAATATCAAAAATCAAAATGGACCTAACTAGGCCATTGTGGCCGGTTAGAGTGTAGTTACAATGGTGATGATTGTTGCTCTTGTTTATACTCTTTAGTTACTAAATGAAAGTGACATAACAAGTAGAAATAATCATCACTGGTTCTACAACACTCCACTCTAATGCATGTGAACAAATTAAACAAAATAATAGTCCATTTGTGGACAATGTGGTCCGGCCTCATGGCCTATAAAATGAGCATTTGTGTTCATTTTATTACTACTTCATTTTGTGCTTGTTTTCTTACTTCTCTCAAAAACCCCATCTTCTTACTAAAACTCTCAAACACTAATATTTACTAAGTATTACTAGTGTAGTAATATAGTCATAATATTAGTAGTATAATATCTATCTTATTATCTAGTTAATAATAAGGGTAGATTATTTGGGTTAATCTTGGTGCAACTGAGAGGAGATCTTCTACTTTGGGGATTATTTGTATTCATCCATATTATTAGCTCAAGAACAACAAGAAGGAGTTCTTGTTGTGCCCTTATATTTTCCATATCAATGTGAGGAAATTTCTTCTCTTATATAAATGTCTTTATATTTGCATGCTTGTTACATAGATCATTAAATACTAAATTAACAAGTAATTTAACAACTAATTAGAGGAGTCTAATTAAGGTCTATGGACTTTCAGGATGTTGCATTGCATGACTATAATCGATCATATCAAATACGAACGATTTCCCTAATCATTAGTAGAGGCCGCTATCGAGGCGGGCGGGATTACTTGCTCGATTACAGAGCTTCCTAATACGTACCCTCTCCCCTTACTCCAGATCTTTGTGAACATACGTGTTCATTGGCATCCACGAGAGTCATTCTAGACATAGAATGTGACACCCTCAAATTTGCGGAAAGAAAAAAAATAATTTAAATAAATAAAAGATGAGAATACGTTTCTAATAGGTTCACTTTAGTGAAAATCGGTATATTTTAAAACCGGAACCTACTATTAAATATATTCATCATAAGAAGGTGTCATAAATAAAAAGGTTCATAACAAAAGAGGAAATAATATTATACATAAAAAGTATCTGAAACGGGAGACATATCTCCCGTATAAATACAGAAATATAAGAGTGTATAATAATATACAATCCTAAGAACCGAATATAGGTCCAAGGTAAATACTTCGCTCGCTAGCTCGTCAATGTACCCAATGTATGCATCACAAACCTGCCAACCGCATTAAATATAACACGGAAGCCACAGTCAGTGGGGAGTAACTCCGAGTTCTCCCAGCCACGAAATGTCAAGTTTAATAAAACATGAATAACATAAAAGCAATGTATATGGAAAATACAAAACTTTAACATATATGATATGCTTTTCATGTTATGAAGACAATTAACTAACATATAACCTATCATATGAAAGCTATCATGTGAAACCGATAATAAAATATAACAAGAGGTAGGGAAGCTGGTATGCTAGCTCAGAGGTTACCCTGTACCGTGGCCATGATACACTCAAACCCTAATCAACACGTAATCATGTGAATCAGTTAACAATCGGTAATCCAAACTCTATCAATCTTAGCCGGCTTGCATCTCACCTTCTAAAACTCATAGAATCATCAAACATGAAAGACCAATACGTCTACAAACAGGCATAAGTTCTTAGAACCGTCAATAGTCGACTTCTGTAACTCGAGGCTATACCACAAGGTCGGAAAACATCCTAGTCCTAGACTGATCAGACCTAGCGACAACAGCTATTCCATTCCCCGTCTCATGACATAACCGTACACAAGAAACTCTGCTAGGCGACCCCCTAAGCAGAGATGGCTAGTACTTAAGCTGGCTCCCTTCCCAAAGCGGCACTCTTAGGATGCCATGCCCCGACTTGGGGATAAGCCCCCCAGGCCCGGGACACAAAAGCTATCAAGCAGTGAACTCCATATGCTCGTTAAAGATAGTACGGGCCTATCAATGTCATGGTCCAAGCTACTCATTTAGAATTAGAATGGTCAAGACGCCATATCTCATAATTCTCTATGGGTACTTAGTCAACACGACACCAACCATATAATTAAACAGTCACGGAAAACATCCTATCATGTGACTATTTGCATATAAATAATAATCAAATATCATATCGCCTCATATCTACTAAGGCTAATTCATTAATTAAATACAACCTTACTTGAAGACAAATCCCCGACCCGAGTCCCGCGACGTGTCATCAGTCAAAACGGGGCTGACTAGATCTTAGTTTGACCAAACCCGTTTGGTCAAACCGGCTAGAAACAGAGTCTTAGCCATCGAGGCTTGAACATAAGAATATCACATTCATTTCATGCTATTTCATTCTATTTCTAACATGTGAATTATTATAACATCCCAAAAACCCGCTTGACTTAAATGATATCCTATTAAACTACGATCTCGTCTTATAATTTCTAACATGTGAGAACTAATAATTTTATGAAAAACCTTTTTAATTAAATATTTTACTTATTAATATTTCCCACTTGCTAAATATTACAAAACACGATAAAAATGACGATAAATCAAAAACCGTCACAAGTCCCAAAGTGGGACCCACGGGCTGAGTTGGGCCGGACCCCACATGGGCCTGGATGGGCCCACGGCCTGTTTTGGGCAAAATGGGCTGTTTTGGCCTTTTTAACGGTTTTACTAAAAACCGTTTCTAATTATTTCCCGCATGCTTTAACATAATTAAAACCCGTCAAAACACAACAACAGCAATCAAACATCTGACACAACCCAAGACACACAAACCCTGGACCCAACCTTGACCACCCCGACCGGGTCTGAACCGGCCTGGACCGGTCTGGTTTGGTCCGGTTCACCTCCTTCCTAAAACCGGTTCACCAAACAACAACACTCAAAATATTTCCAACATGTTTTAATCATCAAACAACTATTTTAACAACCATCATACAAAAATCATGATTAACAATAATTCCTCCAAAATCATCAAGAACACAAAACATATTAAAAATTTCCTAAACAACATAAAAATCATAACTTATTAAAACTATCAAATTCTTCAAGACCACTAAACTTGTTAAAATTTTCTAAACAACATAAAAATCATACTTAGTAAAAATCAGCAATTCTTCCAAGAACACTAAACTTGTTAAAATTTCATAAACAAAACTAAAATCATCTAACTTATGAAAAAGCATCAAATTCTTCAAGAACACTAACTTGTTTACAATTTCATGAAACAACATAAAAATCATAACTTATGAAAAACCATAAAAATTCATCAAGAACAATAAATCAACATAAAAATTTCCTACAACGTAAAAATCATCAAGAACAATAATACAACATAAAAATTCCATACAACATAAACAAAATCATTTCATCTCATGTTACTACTAAAATCATAAATAACCATAATATGAACAAAAACTAAAAAGCTAAAGGCTATGTGACATTAATTCGTCGAGTAAATCGGAATTGTTACCTTAGCTAGCCAAAAACAATTAGCACCAAAATAATAAGAAGTATAATAATAAGAAATCCTCCTACTAATCTTCACCCAAAATATACGAGTCTCCAAACTCGTCTTCAAAATCTTCCCCTATAAGAAATAACAAGAAAACATTATTAGAACTAAAAATATGAATTTCCATAATTAAAGTGTTGAAAACGATTTTACCGGAATCGAAATAAAACCGTACGTGAAGATGGGGAGCGAAGAGGAGATCCTAGAAATATAAATTAGGACGGATTTAATTAAGAAATGAAGGATTTATGAAGGTTTTGCTCAAGAACGATGAAGAACAAAAGATGAACGACGAAGAACACGAAGAACGATTAAAGAAAGTGATGTTTTGATCTTAATTTGATTTGTTGTTCAATGAGAAGTTGTTTGTGAGTAGTGATGGTGGTTTGAGCCGTGTACATATAGACAAATAAGGATGTCGAGTTTTGAAATTGTTGTTACGTAATTGACTCGCGTTTAATAATTATTTTACGGTAAACGATTTAATATAATTAACGATAACGTTAATTACACCAAATATCAAGATATTATGATATTGTAATGAAAAGTAATCAAAATATCAAGGCCTAAGAGAGGACTAAAGTAGACGTGTGAAATGGTGACTTCCGGTCTGATTTCGAGCGTTTTTGCGTAATTTTCGTTAATTGATCGATAAAGTAAATAGTTATCTAGATATTATGATATATTAATCAAAAGTAATGAAAATATCAAGGTCTATTAGTGGGTAGGAGAGCCGTGTGGAACAAGGTGATATCGGGTCTGATTTTTCTCGATTTGCTTAATCTCCGTTGACGGATCGATAAAGTAACAAATATCTAAGATATTTGTATTATTTAAATCGAATCAATTAAAATATCCAATCGTGAGTGGAAAACGATGACATGGCCGCGTGACTCATGCCAAAGTCGAGTTTCGATTTTGTTGCGCGTTTTACGATGCGTCGGGAATAGTTAAATGACGTTCGGTTAAACCGTAACGTTATTCTTTAAATTCCGAATAAATTCAAAATAATTATATTAAATTATGATAAATCTTAATAAATCTAAATAAAAATAAATCAAAAATATTATTTTTTTAAATAAAATTTCGGTCTTCATACTTATGATACGAGTCGGGAAAAAGTCAACGGAAGTCAAAGTTGACTGAAAAGTCGAGAAAAGTCGAAGATGACTTAAAAGTCAAGAAAAGTTTAGGACGACTTAAAAGTCAAGAAAAAGTCAATTACGACTTTAAAAAGTCAAGAAAAAGTCAAAGACGATTTAAAAGTCAAGAAAAGTCAAAGACGACTAACCACAAAACGTCTTTTCATGGAATCCCTCAAAAATTCCAATACGAACTCGGAAATTTCAAAAATAATACTCGTCAACAGAAACATTTCCCCCTATTATTAAAAAACTTAATGTTTCTACTGAAAGTGTTAGTAAATTTTTTAACGAGAAACATCGGGTATATTTCGGGTTGTACAATATAAATATCCGGTCCTAGTCTAAACCTGGCCAGACTCTCGGAATAAACCATTTTCCGATTCGACAAGCGATGACATTTCGCATCTAAGACTCGGTCAATCATAGACGGCGAGTACCCCAAATTCGGTCAACCTTCACGAAAGAGGTGGAAAAGAGCACAAGCCTCACAACAAGCGGTACGCTACATGCAATGACACCACCTCGCAAGTATACAACATTTGACGGCCTGGTCGATCAACGCAAAGCGTTCGCCTCCCAACAACGTCGTCATATGCCCACTAACACATGCAATTAAGCAGTAACCTTTGTAAAACCGACGCAAAGCGTTCGCCTCCCCGTTCCGACATTCCAGTCTTACGAACGTTGAGGTAGCCAAGGGAATGAGAGTACAAAGCACATAGCAAATTAGTGCTCAAACCGTAACATTTGTAAAACCGACTCAAAGTGGGACATATCAAAAACCGTCACAAAACATGCGATACAAGCTAATGGAATATCATACATTCAAAACATTAATATTTAAAGTCATTACATAAGTTTATACGATAAATGAACCATCGGAAATGTTATAAATAAAAACGTAAGTAAGAATCTCAAAACAATTGTCAGCGGGTGCCAGCCGGTCAAGGGGACCGGCTGCCGGCTACCCGGCTGGCATCTATATAACATTCGAAAATAATTAAAAGAGCAGCGTGTCCCAGCCGGTCCCTGCTGGCTACCCGGCTGGGACCAATATCATATGAAAAAATGAAGACATATTAGCATGTGTCTCAGCCAGTCGGCTGACCGGCTGCCGGTCGGTCGGCTGAGACGTAGTGTATATTAAAATTCTACGTAAACAGCAATTCAACATCAGCCACTCCCCAGCCGGTCGGCCAGCTGGGGTCCAATATGCACGAAAATCATTACTTCAACACTTATGAATATTAACCAACTTCAATTATCATCATCAATCATCAATTCTCATTATCATTTATCAACTAACAATAACAATCATCAACAACACAATTCCTAAGATTACTAATCATATTCTAAATACGATCACTAACATAGAAAACACATAAAACACGTAAAAGATATCGAGTAACCCTTCACCGTTACCTTTTCGCGTCTTCAATCCGCGTCAATGTCCTCTTCTATCAAGAAGTAGTCTTTGTCGGGGTCTTGGAGGTCACCACCTACAATTAGATAATAAAAGATGAATATAATTCACCTTTGAGAAAGACGGATAAATTGAAAAGCGAGAATGACGGTAATTTTATTACCAATACGGATAGAGGACGATGAGAGGGAAAGAATAAGACGAACTTTAGTGAATTTGAGCGAGAAACGAAGGAGTAGAATCGATATTAAATTTGAGCAAATATGGAGGCTTGGGTTTTAGGGGTTTACTTGGTGAGGAAGAAGAAGGTTGAATGTGAGGGTGAGTTAGGGTTAAGGGAGTATATGAGGGAGTAAGTGGAAAAGTCATGAGAAAAAGCCCATAACGTCTTAAGACGTAACTTACTCGAAATCTCGCGTAAAGTCAAAAAACGAACTCGGAAATTCTAAACTAGACACGGGAAATTTAATTCTAGGCTAAAACTAAAATTCGCTGAAAAGTATCCGTATAATATTGTTCATATAAAAATAGGGTACATTTGCGGGTGTTACAATCACCCCACCTTTTAAAAAGTTTCGCCCTCGAAAATTGAGCGAAAGAAAGATACCTTAATCGAACAGGCTTGGATATTTACTACGCATAGAAGCTTCCGTTTCCCACGTTTCGTCTTCAACATTGGCACATCTCCACAAGATTTTCACTAAAGGAACCACTTTACTTTTCAAGTTCTTATCCTTGCGATCTAGGATGCGGATCGACTTCTCTTCAAAGGACAAATTCGGTTCAAGCTCGGGCATTTCCTTTTGAAAGACATGGCTTGGATCACTTACATACTTTCTCAATTGAGAAACATGGAATACATCATGAACCTTAGCCAAATTCGGGGGCAAATCCAACTTGTAAGCAACGGCACCAATCCTTTTCACAATATCAAAGGGTCCAATGTATTTCGGGCTCAATTTACCCTTTACACCAAACCGTTTAACACCCTTCATTGGAGATACTTTCAAGAACACTTTATCCCCAACTTCAAATTCTAACGGTCTTCTTCGGATATCGGCATAAGACTTTTGTCGGTCTTGAGCGGCTTTCATTCTATCACGAATGACCTTCACATGATCAATGGTTTCAACAAGAACATCGGGACCTAAGTCACGAACATCACTCAATTGATTCCAACATATAGGAATTCGACATTTTCTTCCATAAAGAGCTTCATAAGGAGCCATCTTGATCGAGGCATGATAACTATTGTTGTAAGAAAACTCCACCAACGGTAGACTCTTTTCCCAACTAGATTGGAAGTCGAGTGCACAAGCCCTAAGCAAGTCTTCTAAAGTCTGAATAGTCCTCTCGGTCTGACCATCGGTAGCGGCATGAAATGCGGTACTCATCAACAACTTACTACCCATGGCTTCTTGTAAATCCTTCCAAAATCTCGAACAAAACCTCGGATCTCGGTCGAATATAATCTCCTTGGAAACACCATGGTATCTAACAATCTCATCAACATAGGCTTTCGCTAGTCGATCTAAACTCCAAGTCTCTTTGATCGGAATGAATCTAGCACACTTGGTCAAACGATCAACAACAACCCAAACGGCATCTTTACTTCCAACGGTCCTTGGCAAAGCCATAACAAAATCCATGGAAATAGATTCCCACTTCCATAGTGGAATATCCAAAGGTTGTAGCAATCCACCGGGCCTCTTGTGTTCAATCTTCACTTGTTGGCAAATAAGACATCTTCCAACATAAGACACAATATCACCCTTTAGATTCGGCCACCAAAACTGTAGCTTCAAGTCTTTATACATATTATCACCTCTGGGGTGAATAGAATAAGGGGAAAGGTGAGCTTCATCAAGAACTCGCTTTCTCAAATCAAGAGCATTAGGCACAAACAAACGGCCATGAAATCGAAGAACATCTTTATCATCAAACTTGAAATCTTTAGCTTTCCCTTCAAGAAGTTTGGCTTGAATAGACTTGTAAGTAGGATCATTAACTTGGTTTTCGCGGATCTCACGGAGGAAAACAGGTTCGGCGGTCATAGCACCAACATAATCAAATCCACGCTCCACGAATTCCAACTTCAACTTTCGAAACTCAATACAAAGATCAACGGGCAATACCGACATAACATTCAAGGAATGAGAAGATTTCCTACTAAGAGCATCGGCAACAACATTTGCCTTCCCTTCATGGTACAACAACTCAAAATCATAATCATTCACCAATTCCAGCCATCTTCTTTGTCTCATATTCAACTCCTTTTGATGAAATATGTACTTCAAACTTTTGTGATCGGTGAATATACGGCGATGAACACCAATAAGATAGTGTCGCCACACTTTCAACACATGAACAACGGCGGCCAATTCCAAATCATGAGTAGGATAGTTCACTTCATGAACTCTCAACTGTCTTGAAGCATAAGCCACCACTTTCCTACTTTGCATAAGTACACAACCCAATCCCATCTTGGAAGCATCACAATAGACATCAAAGTCTACACCATCTTCGGGTAAAGTCAACATCGGGGCGGTAGTTAACCTTTTCTTTTAACTCTTGAAACGCGGCTTCACAAGCTTCATTCCATAGGAACTTGGTTTCTTTCTTCAACAATTGGGTCATCGGTCTAGCAAGCTTTGAGAAATCCTTGACATGCCCAAGAAAGGACACTTTGAACTTTGAACTTCTCTAACATCGGTCGGACTCTTCCAATCAACCACAGCTTCAATTTTAGAAAAATCCACCATCACACCTTCTTTAGAAATTACATGCCCAAGAAAGGACACTTTAGGTAACCAAAATTCACACTTGGAGAATTTGGCAAACCACTTTTGTCGACGAAGGACACTCAAAATAGTCCTTAGATGAATAGCATGCTCTTCTTCGGTCTTGGAGAAAATAAGGATGTCGTCAATGAACACCACCACACACTTGTCAAGATACTCACTAAATGTGCAGTTCATTTGATCCATAAAAATAGCGGGAGCATTAGTCAATCCAAATGGTATCACTTTGAACTCATAATGACCATACCTTGTACTAAAAGCGGTCTTCGAAATATCGACATCACGAACGGGAATTTGGTGATATCCGGATCTCAAATCAATCTTGGAGAAAGTAGAAGCATTCTTTAGTTGATCAAACAAATCTTCAATTCTTGGCAAAGGATACCTATTCTTGATTGTAATCCGGTTCAACTCACGGTAATCAATACAAACCCTCATAGAACCATCTTTCTTCTTCACAAAGAGAATGGGAGCACCCCAAGGCGAGGCACTTGGTCGAATAAAACCCTTCTCAATCATATCATCAAGTTGCTTCCTTAACTCTTTCAATTCGGTTGGAGCCATACGGTAAGGAGCTTTGGCTATTGGTCCGGAACCAGGTACAAGATCAATGGAAAACTCAACATCACGCTCGGGAGGAATCCCGGGCAAGTCTTCAGGGAATACATAAACAAATTCACGAACTATAGGCACATCTTCAATATTTGGCAAAGAGGTAGTTGAAGAAGTCAAAATACACAAGTATGCTTGGTGACCCTTTCTTACCATACTTACCAATTTCATTGCGGAAATCAAAGACACACCCTTTCGGGGATGAGATCCCTTATAGGTTATTCTAACTCCTAAAGGACTCTTTAAATAAATCTTTTGATCTCTACACTCGAACCTAGCATTGTACAATGCTAACCAATCAATACCTAGAATTATATCGAACTCTCCTAGACGAAACTTAAGGAGATTTGCGGGAAAGATAGCACCCGAAATAGATATTGGAACATTAGGATAAAGAGTAGAACAAGAGATAATTTCTCCGGATGGTAAGGATATAGGAGTATCCTCACTAGAAGTAGGCTCAATTATTAATTTATTAGCACAAGTCAAAGACACAAAGGACATAGAAGCACCGGTATCAAATAGAATAAGACACGGTTGCTCTAAGATTGAGAACATACCCGTAATTATCTCCGGATGAGCATCGGCTTCGGCTCGGCTCATAACGAAGATAGAACCCTTAGGTTTAGCAATTGGAGGGGGCAACTTACGATCGGGTGCAATCTTCATAACGGTGACCACCCATTTGGCAAAAGAAGCAAATATAAGGTCGGTTGGAACAAGTCACACCGGGGTGGTGTGGTTGTCTACAACGGTTACATAAACGACCTTGAGCTTGAGCTTGAGCATATGGCCTATGAGCCACATTAGAAGTAGCCCGAGGAATGAAAGGAGCGGGAGCTCTTGTACTTGCATTAGGAGGAGGATTGAATCTCCTCTTGTTGGCATAAGAGTTGGAGGAAGACGGAGTAAACGGCCTCTTCCCATAGAAATTATGCCTAGGAGTGAAAGAAGGAGAGGGATTCTTCATCATAGCTTCATCCTTGATGGCCTTCATGGAATTCTAGGCCCATAGAGCATCATCATATAAATCCCCAAAGGAAGTAGTATTTCTCCTCACTTTACTTTGAAGTAAATTACTAAGCTTGTTGCGGTAGTAGAAAGCTCGGTCCTCGTCATCTTTCAAAAGCCTCGGAGCAAAGTGAGCAAGCTTGTTGAACTCCGTAGTGAAGTCTTGTGCCGACAAGTCACATTGCTTGAAGTCAATAAATTCCTTGAGCCTTTGTTGCTTGAGCTCCTTAGGATAAAATCGACCTTCAACTAGAGCTTTGAAACAAGCCCAATTGAAATCATCTTCAAGAGTAGCGGTGGCACTAGTAATCGCCCACCAATTATCTGCTTCCCTTACAAGGAAGTGTTTGGCAATCCTTACCTTGTCCTCTTCACGGACTTGGTATAAATCAAATTGCTTCTCCATTTCTCGCAACCATTCCGATAGCTCGGTAGGGCCGGCTCTCCACTATAAGGTATAATCTTACTCCTAGCTATTTGACTTGCCACCCAAGCGTAGCCTCCTTGGTGGTTATCTTCTCTACGAGGGGGAACTTGGTTGGCTTCAGCAATAGCCGCATCTTGTTGATTCTTCAACACTTGCGTAAGAGCTTCTAGCATAACATTCTCTACTACTCGAGGTCTAACCATCTTCATAAGAAATAGAAACAAAAAAAGTTATTCCTAACACTTAGCATAAACAAATAGACTACCAAGTAAAATCCTTAACTTCTACCCATATCTCATTTATTATTTCAAGGTCAAGTAGTTTAAGTTTAGGGTTCACGTATGTGCGTCGGGAGCGATAAAGCTCTGATACCACTTGTGACAACCCTCGCGAATGCGGAAATAAAACATAACAAGCATGTGATTTATATAGCGGAAAATACGGTGTTTTTAAAACTTTTTACATGCAAATAGAAAGGTACGAGGAATGTCAATAATTACAAACCAAAATATAAAAATACTACAAGAGACGTAGTCTCTCAAAATGCTATCCAACATCAAAGTTATTAGCAACTAGCTAAACAACGTCTAGAGGTGAATCATCCAGGCCAACGCCCGCTAGCTCACACCCGAACCCAAAATACCACAAGCAAAAAGCCATCCAATCAAGCAACTTGTTCATCCATGAAAAACATGAACGCCACAGTCAGTGGGGAGTAACTCCGGGTTCTCCCGGCCATATCACATTAAACGTACATAAAAGGAAATACGAAAAGTGGTTGGAGTGCCATGTCCTCCACAGTTATTGCAATAACATAAATAAATCTCTGTAGGTTCACAGGGTATACTTTGTATAATAATCAGTTGATTAACGTTTATCAATAACGGTTGGCTTGCTAGATAAGTTTGACGTTATTGTCATACAGATGGCGGTGATCAACTGGTCCCTAAAAGTCACACCTAACGGATGTGATTGAGAGATGTGATTATTTGAGAAAATAATCATATTGATGCCTTATTAAATGACTAAAAGGTTAGTCGGTGTTTTTGACTAAAGGTTAGTCAATGTGATGATGATATAATCATTTAATAACGATTAAATGATGTTAGCTAAGACGAATTAACTGTAACTCCTAATTAAATATAAAATATTATATTTAGTTGTAGTATATAATGTGAGCTTAAACGAATTAAAATGTTAATTCGTAATTAAACATAAACTGTTATATTTAATTAGCAGGATTGTGACAACCCTCGCGAATGCGGAAATAATAAACAAACAAGCATGTGAATTATATTGCGGAAATAGGTAGTTTTTTAAAAACTTTTATACATGCAAGGAAAGAATACGAGGAGTGTCATATATTACAAACTAAAGTACGAATTATACTACATCAAGAGACGAAGTCTCTCCAAAAGGTTAACAAGTAAAAGTGATCTTACAATATAGATGGGGTATTTTCGAAATAGATGGGGTATGTTCGAAATAGATGGGGTATTTTTCTAATCGATTTAGCAACTAGCTAAACAACGTCTAGAGGTGTTTCATCCAGGGACAACGCCCGCTAGCT